>JAVJIF010023048.1:0-53361 GCA_038442645.1 Agave tequilana | reverse complement strand
AGAGAGAGGGAGAAAAGAAGGAGAGGGGGCTGTTTGCCCCCCTGAGCCGCGCACAGGGGGCCCAGGGGGCCCCCTGGCCGCTCACGGCCGCGGCAAGCCGCCGGCGCGCCTAGACCTGGGGTGGCGCCGGCCACCCCAAAAGGGAAAGGGAAAAAGAAGAAAAAAGAAAGAAGAAAAGAAAGAATAAAAGGAAGAAGAAAAGGAAAGAAAAAAGAAAGGAAGAAGAAAAAGAAGGGAGGAGAAGAAGGGAGTTCGCCGGAGTTGGGGGGCTCGCCGGCGGCGGTTGAGGTGCCGGTGGTGGTTGAGGTGGCCGGATCTTGGGGAGAAAGAAAAAAGGAGGAAGGAAAAAAAAGAGAAAGAAAAGGAAAAGAAAAGAAAAGGAAAGAAAAGAAAAAGAAAAAGAGAGAGGGGAAGGAGATGGCCGGAGTGGTGGGGTCTCCTCGCCGGCGGTGGTGGCCGGAGGCGCCGGCGGTGGTGGCCGGTTGGGGCGTCGGCCAAGGAAATGGGGAAGAAGAAGAAGGGAAAAGAGAAGAAGAGAAAGGAGAAGAAAGATAAGGGAGAAAGAAAAATAAAGAAAAAGAAAAAGAAAAGAAAAAGAAAAGGAGGAAGGGATTGATGGGAAGGGGGGTGGTGTCGCCCACTGGGGGGGGGGGGGGTGTGGGCTGCTGCTGGAGTCGGTTGGAGGGAAAAAGAAAAGGAAGGAAAGAAAGAAAGAAAAGATAAAATAATATTATTATAATATGGCCGCGAAATATCGACTGTTCCAGAAAAATCCCCAAAAATACCCAGAGGTAGAAAACGTCATCCTGAGGAATAATATGAAATCGGTTTTCAGAAATAAAATTCCGTTTTCAAATTAAAAATCCGAAGTCAAACCGCGATACTGTTCTACACTGGGTCGGCCGGATTTTGAAAAATTCTGAAAATCCCAAAAAACGTATTAAAGAATAAAATATGATTTTAAGAAATAAAATGAAAGCAGAATTCAGAATTCAATTCCGATTGTAAACTAAAATCCTGGAATCAACCAGCAATACTGGCCGACACCAATCCGGTGGAATTTTCATAAATTCATAAAATCCTCAGAAAAAGTATTTAGATAGGAAATGTGATTTTAAGAAATAATGTAAAAAGACACTTCTAGCAATTCCAATCCGTTTGTAAATTAAAAATCCGGGAATCGGTCAGCGGCACTGGTCGACACCGATTTTGAAGATTTTCAATTTAATTCAAGAAAATTCCAAAAAATCATAGAAAATCTAAAATATTGGAAAATGATGTTTAAAACTGAAATCGGTCAAATCTAAATACCAGAAAGACCAAATCGAGTAATACCCTAGGATCGGGTCCTCGGTTCAGACTAGGGCTGACTCCGAGCCCGTGAATCCGAATCCAAGACAAAACGATCATATAAATAATTCATAATACAAAACAAATACAGGAAGTAAATCGAAAAATACAATCGAAAAATCTAAATACGCAACTAAGTACGTATTCTGGGAGCGGGGTGTTACAGTGTGATACTCCTCGAACCCATTATCCAAGCAGTGTCATTTTGGACGTGTAGGTGGTGTTGACCCAATCATGATCTTCGTTCTCTAGAGGACTGCTCCTATGACCACTGGTAAGTCAAAAGAACGACTGAGTCGGATAAGCAATTGCTAGTATGCTGACTCTTCGGGAAATCATTTCTGATGATCGGCTCGAATCGAATTCCTGTGCTCTACTGAGGAAGCCCGGCTTCTTCTTTGGTGACTCGATCGAGGAGGATGAAGCTTCTCTTTATGATAGGGATTACAAATGGCTTCGTCAGATTGGCAACAGTAGGTTCTTCCTCCCGAATATGGAGCAGATGTATCCCCTGGCCTACCTGCAGCATATGTCCATGGGTTGGGCAATGGACTAGGAGTTGGCCAGGCCAATCTCTGGAGTTATCCTGAGCAAGATAGATGCCTGTGAAGCCTTCACCGTCGGTCATGGGAGGGATGTGCTGGGGTTGCAGTCTGGCTTGGTCGGAGCTAAATACTCGACAGGAGAGACCCCGCAACTTGCAGCCACCTTCATCAGACAATTCCTAAACGTGAGGGGAGATTTTTCTCTAGAATTTCGTGCCATCAGATGGATCCACTCTACCGACAAAATATGGTGGGACAGAATGGTAGGGTTTGTGAAATACACCTAGAAGGGGGTGAATAGATGTACTTGCTAATCTAAGACAAATAATGCGAAAATTAAAACTCAATTGCAACACACAATGTGTAACCAAGAGAGAGGCTGAATTCCCCGTGAAGGGTCCTGGAACTACTCCTTGAGATTTCTCTAATTAAGAGTTGAGATGCTATATGAAGCTCTCTTGGTTCAACATAAGTGCGGGCACACACAAACTATATCTAACTTATGAATATGTGCAATATAAAGCAGTGCAAGATATAAGAGAGATAGAGTTGAGAGATAGTGGATCAAACGCAAATACCGAGATATGTTTCAGGATTCGAGCCACTGCTCTACGTCCCCATCTTTACACAGAAGGATTTCCACTACGTCCACACAGGACCTTCCACAAAGGGACCTCCACTGAGAAATTATAACTCTATACTTGGAGTACATTACTCCTCTCTCAAATACAATGATCTCTACACAAGAGGGATAGACACAAAGCTAAAAAAAAGAAAAGATTACAATCTTGGTGATCCAGTGATTACAACAACACTTGGTGATCACAATAGACCACAAACAATTTTCCTCACAAAAATAATCTTATAAATAGGATTAGAGATGATAGCTCAAGTGTGAGAAAACAAGGTGTTTGGAAAGAGAATAATAAAGAAAAACACTTGAAAAAAACACTAGATAAATATGTAAATAAAGATCAAAACCATTTTCCCAAGACTTCTATTTCTTTGATTTTTCTAACACTTTGAAAAGCAAAAAAAATAAAGATTTTAGATTCAAAACTCTTTTAAACTTACTGCAAAACACTTGAAAAGATGAGAAGAATAGCTCTTAAAAATCTTGGTCAAAAGCACTAAAGAGAACCTCTATTTATAGGCTCTCAAGAATATAGCCGTTGGGGTTCAGAAAAGGACAATTTTGACCTGTTGGTCGACCGGCCAGTCGATCGTCCAACGGTCATATTTCTGACCGTTGAGCTCCCAGTTGACCTCCCTAGGCAAACTCGCCTACCGGTCGACCGCCGGTCGACTAAGACTAAAGACACTCAGCCTTGTCGGTCAACTGCCCGGTCGACCGATAATCCCCGAGAGTTGGGTAGTTACAGTCGGTCGATCGCCCGGTCGACCGACCTTATAGGTAAGGCCTTGTGCACGTCCTTGTGCAAATCGGTCGACCGACCAGTCGACCGAGCTCTGCTTCGATCGACCGGCCGGTTAACCGCCATCAGGCTCAGATTAGGGTTAAGGCTTTGAACTTGGTCTTATTAAAACCTATAAAATTCCATAAACTCTCATAAATTCCACAAAAATAAGTTATTATAAATATTTGAAGAACAAATATGTGTGACAAAAAATCAAACCATATTACAAACTATTTGAACTAATTTTGTGATATAAAATTAAGCTCTAAACCAAAATCACTATTTTCAAAAATACAAAATTTGAAATGGAAATCTGATTTTACTCAAACTTATATAAATACAAAAATAAGATATTTAAACTCTTTTGAAGTATAGAATGTATGGATAGAATCCAATACACGTATAAAAGACATGTCTATGTTTTTGACATTAAATTCAAAATAAGTTTGTTAATTACAAAACTCCAAACACATAAAATAGAATCATCAAGATAAGTTTTTCTAAAATATATGAAGCATGAGTGTATATAAATGAAATCCAATATACATTAAACCACGTAAACTTGTTTTGATTATTTCTATTCATGAAAACCATATATATGTGTACTTGAAATCCAAAATTGGTTAAACCGAAGAACAAATGTATTGAACTTGTGTGTGTGAACTTAAGCATATCAACACTAGTCTATCGTACACAAGATCTAAACACAAATAAAACTAAACAAACTGAAGTCTTCTTATAGAATTTCTTCTCTAAGCCGACTCGATTCAAAGAGCTTGACTCCATCCGAGTGCTAGATGTCTATTGTGTTAGCCTCAAAACTTGACTTCAAATTTTTCGTTGAAGCTAAACACCGACTAAGATCTTGATCAAATATATGAAACTAAATAAGCACAAGATCATTAGTTTTATAACTACATGAGTTAATCATCATCAAAACTAGATTGATGGGCCCTTTGGGCCAACAACTTGCTCTGACAGAATTTGAAGATCTTTTGCTGCAGGCCGGACTGTACGGGGCCGCGAGGGCTATCCAGTACGGCATTCCGCAAAGCACCCAATATTCCTACGCTATCATAGAGTGGTAATTTAAAGACCTGCACTTTCTTCACCCCATCGGGGAAATGGGGCTTGCCTTCCGTGATATGTACAAAGTCTCAAGGCTGGTGATGGAGATGCCCCTTTTGAGGAATACGTCGCGTCGACAGAGGAGTTACGTTTGCTGAAGAAGAGTGATCCTCTAGTATACGAGACTTATTGGGAAGTGTTGTGCCACTTTCACATTTGCGGGCAAGTGATAGGATGTAGGAGTAGGAGAGTTAAGCAGATGTCCTGGGCAGATTATCCGTCCCCCGGGGTTATAAAACTGACTTGATGACCTGGATAGCTCCAGCACTGATGAATTTTTTTTGAAAGTATCAGTGCATCCATCAACTCATACACGACAAAGTCTAATGAGGATACTTTCAAACCAGACACGATTTTTGAGAGCTTCCACTATTAACCAAAATCCTGATGTCTGATCGGGCTCTATTGGTGGGCTTCCTCATGCTGTGGCTGAAGCGGTGTGTGATGCCGACGCTACCACAAGAGGTAATCGTCGCCGACATGGTGTACCCGGCTGTTTTGCTTGCATGTGGGAAGTCCATTGCTCTTCTTCCAGTAATGGTGTCCAGGATCCAGAGTGGGTTACAATCGCCAATGAAGAGCTTCTGTTAGGTGGAAGCAATCATGGACGTAAAGGGCAACGCAGTCAAGGATTCCAATGGTCATCCCCTGTTTAAGACTCCCGGTCTCAGGTTTAAGCCTCCATACACATATCTGATGACTTGGTATGTGATGCATTATCCATCACTAATGACCGTCGTTCTGCCTCAAAAGATTTTATACTTTCGCGCAGCGGTTGGAGAGTTCGAGCTGGCTGCAGTACTACATGTTCTACACCTGGAAGACTATTCTGAACGGGGACAACAACCAATTGGACAAGTGCTTCCCCGAGATTCACGACGCATGCTATGGGGACAAGTTTGCAGACCTCATTGGCTCAGATGGATTCACCCGATTACCTTCCGGTGCCTTCTGGTGGTTAATAAACATCCGGCCTGGATACTTGATTTTTCGGCAAGTGAACTCCTGTACAATAGAGCCTTACGGTATGAAAATTTAAGTCTTAAACCCAAAACCGTATTTTCCAAAACTTAGATTTTATAATAAAAATTCGTTTTCTCCAAAACTTGTATAAACACAAAAACATAATATTTGAAACACATGTGAAGCATAGTGTGTATGGATAGAATCAAATACACATGGTAATGATATATCTATGTTTTTTTGTCATTAAATCTCAAAATAAGTAACTATGAACTAGATATAGGTTTTTCTAAATATATAAAGTATAGATGTATATGGATGAAATCTAATATACATATAAGCCATGTAAACTTCTTTTGATGAATTCTATTCATGAAATGGAAAGATGTATTCTTGAAAATCCAAAACGGTTAAACCAAGACCAAAGCTATTGAATTTTTTTGCGTGTGTATGCTTAAGCATATCAAAACTAAACTATCTTTACACAAGATATAAACACTAAAAAAAACAAACCTAGATACAAGTCATCTTTTCCAAGTCGATTTGAATCAAACACGATCCATAGAGCTTGACTCCATCTTGAGTACTAGATGTGATCTTTACGCGCGGGCTCTTGAATCAACACGTGTTAACTCCAAAACTTGACTTTGAACCCTTTGTTAAAGTTAAACACCTACTAAGATCTTGATAAATATCTGAAACTTAATAAATATAAGATCATTAAAACTTAACTTTATAAGTTAGTCTTCATCAAACTAAGGCGAAGGGTCTTTGGCCTAACAAGGGGTTCACTGGGAAAGGGGGTGTTCGTCGGGGAAAGGGGGAGGGGGTTCACCGGGAATGGGGAGGGGGGAGGAGAAGGACTTTTTTTGGAAATTTTTAAAATTTTGAGGGGTGCCTTTATCAAATGATGGCTATCCTAATCTGTGGGGTGCCTTACCTCATTTTATGGGTGAAAATATCCGCTTCTATATTCTACACATCAAATTTAATTGTAAATATCCAATTATACCCCACATTTGAAATTAATCTCCCATCTCTCTTTTCCACTGTCTCAAACCTCAGTTCCTCCCTCTCCCTCCTCCCTCACTCCCTCTCTCGTCAGCCCTCCTCCCTCACTTGTACGATTAAAGCTACCAAATTCATTTCCTTTCTCTCCCACTAGTTCTCACCCATACCCTCACCTCAACAAATCACATGCTCATTGGTGAGACCCCGCCTCGCGCCTCTTGCTTTTTCCAGCATGAATAAGACTGTCTTGATGAGAACTCCTCGTGTCTGATTCCTCAAAGTCCCATTTCCTTTCGAAGTCCCGCAGCAGTCGCTCACGTCTCGATAACTTTCTGCTCTTAAGCTCATTCCTTCGAAGGGATCCTTATGCCTAAGGACCTAGGAGTTCTTGTGCGGTGATTGGGTCATTTGGTCTTCTTTTGACCTTAGGATGGACGGACCGATCCTGTTACTATGAAATGCATTTGGGTCCAAATAGGAGAGTGCAATAACGACATCCCCTATAAGAGGCTGAGTTGTTGCTTGTTCTTGCAAACACGTGGTTGCGACGTCTAGAGCTTGGTACAACCCCCTCGTTGGGTAATGGCCCTGCTGTTGCATCCGGAGGAGTCAATCACATGCCAATCTTACCAAGATCAGCACACCAAACATCGAAGCAATCTCAAACAATATGACACGAGCCAAACAATCAAAGAGAAAGCGAGGAACACACAGATTCAATGAGGTTCGACAATTGCTTACGTCCTCGGGGCAGAAGAGGAGAGAGGTCTTATTCAACCAATCAAATTACATGATATAATAGATAGAGATAATACCCCTCTTTATATAGCTAGAGAATACTTGAAGAAAATGAATCAAACACATCTGAAAGCGGATCAGAAACGAAGTCAGAATCACAATAGGAAACCGTCTAAACCCGACGGGCGATCGACCGGGCAGTCGACCGCTATCTGTGCAGTCTCGAAACTGCGGCCTCTCTCTATGCAGAGCTAGTTTGTCATTTTGGTCAGTTCACTGGGGCTGTAGTTGTTGGATGATCATCCGGGCGGTCGACCGCTACCCTTCTTTCTTCTTGTGCACACTTTTGTGCATGACCGGTCGACCGACCCACTGTATTCGGCTGCTTGTGTTCTTCTATTTTGTACTATTAAACTATGATCTCTACGCTAGCTTCTCCGATGACTTTAAAAAACTCTACTAACATGATTTTACACGCTCGTCATATATTTTGTTGTGCATATTTGGGTGTCCAACCTACCTCAGTGTTAAAGATGACAAATTAAATCCACGAGTAAAGAAGTTTGTATTTTTGGGTGTCAAGAGGAATATGAAAGGGTACAAGCTATGATACCCCGAAAACAAGAAGATTGTGTTGAAAAAGTATGTCATGTTTAATGAGACTTCATTGTTGAAGTCTACGATCTATCAACATGAGGAGAGGTTGACTTCGGATGAAATCAAACAACTTTGGATGAAATCCTTCGTACGTCAAATAGAATGTTTGATGATTTAAAATCTTCGTAAATAATCAGAGGGTTTGCCTTATCATACAAGTACTACAAGTCCTTAGCAGCACCTGTTGCATTCTTCATCCATGTATCCCAGTCAAGTGGTTTTTTTTCCAGGAGGAAGGAACATATGAAATAAGAAGTAGGGGTTGTATATAATTACTAATTATATGAGTATACTGACTAATTATTACAATAAAGTTGTCATATTTAAGAATTTAATTTTATATTTTAGAGTTTTCATTTAAAAGTATAACTGTCAAAAAAAAGTCTTAACTTATTTTTTAAGGAGACTTGATCACTCATTTGAATTTAAATAAACTGCACTCCGCACTCCCAGTGAACTTAAATGGATCCGGATGTGGATCCAGTTGGATCAACCCGACCCAAATTCGTCCGCTTTTTTCTCTGGTTTTCGCTACCCAGTACCACTCTAATATCAGCGTGAAGCCGAGGATCGAAATCCAGCACCGTTCATTTCTCTTTCAGGGTTAGGGTTTTACTGGTGCAAACGGAAGATGTCGGGCTACGACGATCGGGTCGAAGATCGATCCTCTAATCGCAAGGTTGATTCTCTCCCGTAATCGATGGTTTCTTATTATTCACACCTCTAAAAATTTAGATGGAATCAAGTGCAAATTACGATTTTTGTTAGGTCAAACCAATTGAATCGACGAAAGATTATCGGGGTCTGAGAAGATCAAGATATTGCATGATTCGTTGATGGTTTCCAATTTATTGCATCTAAATTTAGTTTTGTTTAGATCTTTTCCCCTTTGTATTTATCTGAAAAGACGTTTTAGGTGTAGTGTCTTCATGTTTTCTTTATTACAATCTCGAAATGTGGTTTTTTTGTTGTTTCTTTGTTTGCGCGAGTGCCGGCATTCAGAGATGCTACTCCTTTTATTCAACGAGTTCATGCTCTTGGTTGTCACAGCGTTGTAGAGAAATAACATCATAAATGCTTGAAAGCATAGCTTAATTTTGTGGGGCAATTGCGACGATAAAAGCATCAATATTGAAACTTAGAAAGCAAGCCTCGAAATATATTGACAATATAAGGATCACCTAGCCTTTCTTTCTTTTGTCAACGGATGTCATAAATAGAGGAATTAGGTATCCACTTTGCTTGGAATCTCGTTCCAAATGTTTTTTACAACATTAAAAACACATCGAGATGGTACTGGAAGTCAAACCAATAATAGGTGAAGGTTTTTTTTTTTCGTGGAATCACATTAGAAAGTATAATACCAATTGAGCGACTGAGAAAATCAAAACATTGAAGGATGGATTCGAAACTTCCATTTATTAGATCTCAATTTAGTGTCATTTCGTGTATTTTATGCATTCATCTGAAAATAAGTTACTTATATGCTTGCCATTTTATGATCACGTTGATGCTTTAAAATTTTAACTCGCCAAGCCCAACGTCTTGGTTATTGGTTCGCCTAAATAGATGCAATTTTTAGTGGTTGAAAAGAATAGTGTTTCAAGGAACAAGAGCATTCTTAAAGGCAACTTATAGAGAAAACACCGAAAAATATGTTGTTTAGATAATGATTACAGCTCTATTTTTGCCAAAGGATCATAAATTAAGACATCAAATTCCTACCGCAGTATGCTTTACTTGCGTATGTAAATTTGCATAAGTTCATGGATATGATAGTAATTATACAAAATTAAATGCCGAGGCAAATTAAATGTCACCTAAAGATACTCGTGGCTGTGCATTAGAAAGTCTTATTGTGGATCTTGGTTTGGGTCAAAACAATGATGACATTTTTTCGTGGAAGAAACCTTTATTTTGCTTTCTATGTTTTTAAGTGCATTAATAACTTCCTACTTATGCCAGTTCTAATGCGGTTCTATTCAACTTGCAGCACTCAACAATTGACTCTCACTACTTACAAATGATATTAACATATATCCAAACTCCACTATCTTATCGCCGTCATTGGCTCCTCAACTAGATCATATAAGGAACTATCTCATGTTTCTTTAACTATTTATTTTGTTACTTCTAAATTGTGTGTGCAAAATTTGGAATATTGATATCACTGCTTTTGCTTTCAAAGGACGAATACGTTGCTTGAAAATTACAAACTTCTATCCTTTACAAGATAACACCTATACATTATAAAGCAATCGATGCTTCATATCCTGTCTAGGAATTAGAAGGAAAATAAGAAGACATAATTTATATCCGATTTTGGAATTACATATTAATTTGAGTACTCTGTTAAAAATATTTACGCGCTGTTGCCATCACAATTATTAGAGTATCTAGCTGAAATTCTTTTTCTTTCTTAAATTCTTTCAGCATAGTTCCCGTGGGTCTGAGCAAGAAATGTCAAGGATGAGGGATAGAGATAGGGAAAGAGGTCGCGGGCGTCATCATCGAGACAATCACAGAGATAGAAGCATGAGGGATGAGAGAGGAAGGGACAGACATGAAGATAGTGATCGTCATTTCAATCGTGATAATGGCTGGTAAAATTTATTACAACTAGAGAATGGTAAATGTTATATAGCACGTACTGTTAGCACTGCTCCAAACAAGTTTCCAAAGCTTCCTGTTATTCTCACATGCGATCAGATTAGCCTTTAATGTCACACATTTAAATTCTTCAGCCACTGCCTCATCTTTCTGTTTGAGCTTCCCTGTATATGGCATGTACGTTTTCAATTTGTATGCATACAGGGGACTCTGAAATTTCATGAGAAATTTTACCTGCATAGCTATATAGAGGAAATGTAAATAACTCAGACCTTCTTCTCCCATATTTATGTTTATTTGTATATTTTTTATTCTCATCTTCTTCAGGTACCGAGATAATGATCGTGGTAGGGATAGAAGACATAGACATAGATCACACTCGAAGGATAGATCTAGAAATAGATCTAGATCACGCTCCCATTCACCTTCTAAAAGGTAGTTGTTCTAATATTTTATTTATTGCCAATTTTCTATTTATTTTCTGTTTAGAAATTTGGGTGTTATAATGTTAAAGTACTTGAAATGTTGGTTTCTACTTCTTCATCTCAACTTAATTGAACTTTTGTGCCTCTATGTTACTGATCTTTTATTTGTCTCTAAATTTGCCTAGTATCATTAAATTTTGTTAAGTACTATGAAATCTATGTTGTTTTGGGTAGATCTTCAATTTTGAGACGTTGGTTCAATGTGGTGAAAAGTGAAAATTTATTGTCTTACAGTTTCTTCTATGCTCTTTGCTAGTTGATGCAGGAGCACGAGGAGATCAAGATAACTTTCAAATTCTCTGGACTACATGCATAGCGGTGAATGATTTGGTCATAACTCTCTCTAGAGAAGTTCAAATGACTTCTCGTTTGATGTGTTAGATATATTTTTGAGTCTTTCATTTAAAACTAGTCTTATATTAATTAAAGCCCTCTACAGAAAGTTATATCGGAATATCACAGGCTGTTCAGACTGGACTGTATGCACTTTTTTGATATTTTATAGAAATTTAAATGTGACTTTTAATATGTCTATATCATTTACGAGTCTTCTAGATTTCTGAATACTCATGCTTGAAAGGGTGTTTCAAGCCTATATATATCTTGAGAATCTAATGAAAATAGACAGGAAGAGTTGAATGAAATTTGATTTAGGAGTCATTCGATTTTCTTTGGTAATTGTCCCGGTATTCTGTTGAATCAATGAGAATTTATGTCTATTTTCCTGCAATTCGTGAGCGAATCTATAGGTTCATAAAAGTCTTAATTTTTCGGAATTTGTGAGAAAATCAACAGGTTCGAGAGTTATTTTTTCTCCATTTTCTTTTTTTCCCAAACTGACAAGTGGAAGCTTAGAAAAAAGAGGAAAAGATAACTATTTAAACCCGTTGATTTTCTCATAAATTTTGGGAAATTAAGACTTCTATAAACCTATTGATTCGCTCACGAATTGTAGGAAAATAGACATCAATTACTCCTTGATTCAACAGAATACTAAGACAATTGCAAAGAAAATCGAAGGGCTCCTTCTAAATTAAATTTCATTCAACTCTCCCTGTCCCTTTTATTAGATTTCGCAAGATATATATAGGCTTGAAACACCCCTTCAAGTATGAGTATATAGAAATCTAGAATACTCATAAATGTCATAGAAATATTAAAAGTCACATTTAAATGTCCTAAAAAATATTAAAAGATTACATGCAGCCCAGTCTGAACACCCTGTGATATTCCGACGATAACTTTCTGTAGAGCGTTTTAATTAAGATAAGACTAATTTTAAAGGAAAATAGACTCGAAAATCTATCTAGCACATCAAAAAAGAAGTCATTTGAACTTCTCTAGAGAAAGTTATGACCAAATTATTCACTGTATGACATGTAGTCTGGAGAATTTGAAAAGATATCTTGATCTCCTTGTGCTCTTGCATCCATTGTTGGAAAAAATTCGGCCTCGAATGTTGTAATGAAGAATAATTGTCAGCTTCATCTTTTCATATGGTGTTGAAAAGTAATAACCTTTTGAAAGCTCATTAACCTAAAATTTTCAAAAGCGCACCTCGAGCATTGACATGCTTCTCCAAGAAATGATTAACACCAATGAAGTCAATCAATGATAAAGAAAACATTCACAAGTGTCTTCTTGATGGCTAGTGATGATGCTTCGAAGACTCTTCATCAAATATAGGTGGCTGACTCCAATTAACTATCGCTTGTGGAAAATAATCCTCTGGTGTGAATGACTACTGAAGCTCCGAAGAGAGCATATGTCGTGCCATTCGCTGGCTCTGATACTAAACTGATGCAGGCGGAAGCACAGAAAAAGAGAGCAAAAAGATAACTCTTAAAATCCGTTAATTTTCTCACAAATTTCGGGAAATTAAGACTTTTATAAACCTATCGATTCACTCACGAATTGTAGGAAAATAAACATCAATTACTCGTTGATTCAATAGAATACCGAGACAATTGGCAAAGAAAAATCGAAGGACTTTTTCTAAATCAAATTTCATTTAACTCTCTCTGTCCATTTAATTAGATTTCTCAAGATATATATAGGCTTGAAACACCCCTTCAAGCATGAGTATTTAAAATTTAGAAGACTCATAAATGACATAGAAATATTAAAAGTCACATTTAAATGTCTTAGAAAATATCAAAAGATTACATGCAGTCCAATCTGAACACCCTGTGATATTCCAATGATAACTTTTTGGAGAGGGCTTTAATTAATATAAGACTAGTTTTAAATGAAAATAGACTTGAAAATCTATATAGCACATCAAACGAGGAGTCATTTGAACTTCTCTAGAGAAAGTTATGACTAAATCATTCACTGCTATGCATGTAGTTTAGAGAATTTGAAAAGGTATCTTGATCTCCTCGTGCTCCTGCATCACTCGTCTTGACAAAATTTTGGATGGATGCTCCTTGGTTACGAGCTGAAATTGCATAGCAATTAAGGTAGGTTGTCCTGTCAGCTCCTGTTGGCCCATTTGGTTTTATGGGAAAGCCCCTCTCTGGTTCCTAGTTTCCATGGCTAAGAATCATTATCCACTGATAGGGCTGATATAAAGTTGTCACCCTGGTCCTCCATACTTTTGACCTAACCGAATTTTGACCGGGGAAAGGTATAGATGATGAACGCGATGCATTATGAGCCACCAACGGCATATATCATTGATTTTGATTATTTTGATGTTATTTGGAGTGCTATTGATAAGCAATGACAATTGGTGCAAGGTTTGGAGCGTGGTGCATGGATGAGCAAAGGACTGGTTGTTATTATTTTGAAACCTGCAACATGGGCTAGAGTCAGTCTACTACTAAGGAGAATCTGGTCTTTTACACGTGCAAATGGGGAGGAGGTGCTCCGATAAGAACCTATCTGCAGTGAGATTACATGGAGGGCCTCCTTTTAAGTTGTAGATGACAATTGCACTGATACTCTAGCATTGCCCATAGCTGAGATTACATAAATGAAATGAATTTTTATTTTTTAATTTTTTTTTTCTGTGGAGTACTTATTTTGGCATGCTGCAAGGTTCAAAAGGAGTTCATATTGTGATTTATTTGTATTAAAGTCCTTGCCATTGCTTAGAGAATATACGGCTAAACCCTAGAGTAGGGGTCGCCTCTCTTTACATAGATGATAAACAAATAAGATGCGGGTATGGGTTTATAAGATAACTAAATACTCAATACCCAATAAGCAAAATACCCAAAAATTCTAAATATTCCCCCCTCTTAGCAGTCCTTGATTCAAAATTTGATTTTTCTTAATTTGGTGAATTGACTTTGAATCCAATGTATGGATGCGAACCAGATATCACTGGACCACAGTAAAAAGTTGCAGATGAAAATGAGTTCTATCCTTTATTGCATAAAGGAAAAAAAAAATAAAAATCAATAAAATCGAATGAGTTAATTATGTTATTGATCGCGACACTGCATATGGTAATGGTAAATTATGACTGATTTATATGCATTATTTTATGCTCTAGAGTAACAACGGAGTTGGAACTCTGGTTTGATGCTTCCCCTCTTAAAGTCCTATCATTATGCCTCGATGATGTTGGTAACTACTTTGTGGGTTTACAATTTCCTTCTCTCTTTTGTAGTAAACGAACGAGTGGGTTTGACATGGCTCCTGGTGCCCCTGCGTTGCCTGGTGCTTCTGTTGCAGGTTAGAATACATTCTTTGCAGCTCCCTTAGTTTGTTATACAGCTACAAGAGTAATGCAAGTTTGCCAGCCTTTTGTTTCCATCACCACTTCTGCTCTATTAGTAGCTCCAAATCTTTCTACTTTCTGTTTCTATGTCAAGTATTATATTTACTTAGTGGCTACATGCTGGAACTAAGGACTGTTGTTGTGTTGTTGGCTGTTGTGTGTGGTTGTTTGTTTGTGATTGTGTTTTCGCTTGGTAAAGAAGACAATCTTGGGCAACATGTCCCACTGTGCTACCAATGGCGTGTCCTCTGTAGATAACAAGGAATCACTGCACTGATTTGCTGGATCTTGTTCGTGATCAACTGGAAAGCATTGCCTTTTGGTAGACCTACAAAATTTTCTTCAGCACCTGCACTGATGGATTTATTTCTTAATTTCATTCTGCTGCCATTTATGCAAATTATTATCAATTAAATTGCATAAATCTCCTGAAACATGGAATTCACTTGTTTGCATGGTTGCCTGGTAGCAACAACTTTTGCTTGTTGCTTAGTTCCATCTTTACTCGTCCATTGCTTATTCAGGTCATCTGCCTGACATTCCTCAACCTGTCACCGGTCTTTTTTCTAGCATGGTTCCTCTTGCGGCGCAACAGGTATTGTGAGAAACTTTTGTCTACATAGGTTCCTTTTAGCTATCTATGATTTTCTGGGTGTTCATATACAGTGTAAACTAATGGAACTGCCTTTTATCCTTTGTTTAGTTTGGAAGCCTTCCAATGATGCCCGCACAAGCAATGACGCAGCAGGTGTGTTTGGTATATATTAGCATATGTTCTTTATTCATTGACATGCATGAATAAAATAAAAGTTTTTCTCCCCTAAAATATACATCAGGCAACAAGGCATGCACGCCGGGTATATGTTGGAGGCCTTCCTCCCATGGCAAATGAACAGGTGTGTTGTGACTAGACGGTTCTAGCTAAAGTTTCTTCTGCTCTTTCCTTTATCTCAGATGAAACTTCCTCTATATGAGTGATGAAAACATAAAATTGACTCTGGAGGATGTCATAAGCATTTGCTAGTTATTACAATTAGAATGATGGCATAAAAAGGTGTCTCTGTTTGTAGAGCTCCAGTTTGACTTGTATCAGGGGCTATTAGGGACTGCGTAGGTGCATTTTTTGATAAACTTCCAAAGAGTTAATGAGTCACCTACCTTTTGTAGCCATATAAGACATTTAAGGAGTGTTGCTTCTTGCAATGTCAGTTCCATTATTGATGCATTGTTTCTTTTTCACGCTGTGAATTATGTGTTCTTTGCTTTTACTACTTTGTTGTTCTTATCTGGCTTATATCTTGCTTATTTTCCTCTTATCAAAACAAGTATATCTGTATATGCCTAAATAAAGTTATGTTTCAGCTTTCCAATAGATTAAACATTGTATGATCTAAATGATGTTTTGATTTTCTTATGTAATTACGATATCATGAGTTAAGAATAATAGCATTTTTATATATTTTTGCTCTTGATGTTTTTAGGGAGGTGGAGTTATTTTGTTCTGTTTCTTATGTTGGCTTATATTATTTCTATAAAGTTTCAGATGGATTTCATGTTGTAATTCTTAGGGAACCGAACAGTCTTTTGTTAATGAGATTTTTTTTAGTTAGGTTATTATTTTCTTTAGGAGATATTGGAGCAGATTTTGGAACTGCCTGTCTTGGGTATTTGGAATTGGATGCTCATCAGGTGGAATACAGCTCAGGGATTTTTGATGCACCCTACTTATCCGTCAGTCGAGTGGTTGAATTCAGACTCCTAAATCTAAATATTCAAGGACCTGTTAAAAAAAATCCCTATAGAAAATCAAAAATAATTGCCCTTTCACTTGAATTTTAAAACCAATTGAGATTTCTCTTCTTTGCATATGCCATCATTAGTAATGTTGCTTGAGATCTCCCAACAATGCAACTGGACTCTTCTTACCGGCCAATTCGTTAACGTCCTCAAGCCAAATTGAAATCCTTCTCGGAGTGCACCACTTGCCGTCTTCCTTTTGGCCTAAATTAACTCTTCTTCTTGCTCTTTCTTTTCCAGTGCCATCACCATTCCATCAACAACTCGACTCCTTGTTCCCTTCTTATCATCCGTTCTTTCATCTCTCTAACCCAAACCCTACTTCTAGTCATAATCCCAACCCAACCTTAAAATCCTAATATTGTTGAGGCCCTATATAGTTGATATTTTCTGTTGATTTAGTCATATTTGTGATATGGTAAGGATATTTACAATATTGTATGGTGTATCATGATGAAAGACTGTCATTTTTCATTTGCTGAAACCTACTTTTGTTATTTATTATAATGTTTTGTATGAGATTCTTCTAGCACTATTCCATCTATTGTTCTTTGGATGTTGGAATTTTTATCTTTTTAATGCAATAACAAATTAATGTAGACATTGGTTATTGGTACTTAAATTCAGTAAGTTATTAATATTTTATGATATTTAATGTAGTAATTGAAATTTGATTAGTATAATCCCAATCATTTAAAAGGTTAGATTCCTTTATATGTTTACTAAATTTTTAGTACTTTTGCGTATTAGTTTAATGATACCTTTTTATTTTTAAAACATAAAATTCTAAATCTTAGAATAATTAAATCAACAATAAACAACATTATGAACTGCATCGTTGTCATTAATGAATTAAGGACAGTTATTAACATCTCATTATATTTAATGCGATTCTAAACATTTTGATTGATATTATAATGCTAGACTTGCCTTAGATGCCTCACCCTGAAGTTACAACTTGACTAGTCCTGTGAAACTGTAATTCTTGGACTAGATTTCAGAAGCAATATTACAAGTTTGGTAATTCCTGAGTTCAGTTTCCTTCTCTCTTTTTCGTTTTGAGTCACTCTGTGTGTGTGTGTGTGTGTGTGGACAAGAGTGATTCTTATGCCTTTGCATGTGAGAAGCTATGGTTAATTTGAGTACTTTTAATGTGTTGATATCTGTACCTTTTAGGATAATGCTCAATTTTGCTCCATGCTCATGCCTTTGACAGGATGCTTACCTATAGCTGTTTTAGGGCGGTAATTATTAAAAGGTTTGGAAATTTGGTGTTTTTCCCCCTTTTCTTTTTAGGTAAACAAGTATACATCCCCCCCATTCCATTAAAGAGTATTTAGAAAGTTTTTTATTTAGATCTTTGGTGGGGTAGGTACTGTCTTTGATGTGTGAAATTTATCCTGGGTCTTGTCCTTGATTCAATTTGTCGAATGCTCGGGTAAGGATTGGGTTGGAGTTCAAATCAGAGTTGTATAGTTCTGCTAGGCCTTGAAGTACCCGAAAGGATCTGTCTAATCACTGTGCTGTTTGACTATCTAATGTTAATAAGATAATTTGTGAAAAGATTTGACCGTGCAGAATTTGCTTAATGAAGAAATTACTATCTTTTTTTCTTTCTAATAATTCATATTAGTTGTTGCAGATCTCCCTTTCTTGACACGTTTTGCACATGCCTTTTTGACTACTGCTTTCTGAAATAATGCATGTAACGGTCCCAATGTCTAATATTCTCAATTTACATAAACATTCTTTTAAAACAACAGATTATCATAATCATCTCCAAATTCTTGAAAATTTTGGCAGCATTTCGTCTGTAAATACTGATTTGGCCTGATATACAATACTAACCCATAATTAATTTTAGCCAATATAAGCCTACTTATTCTCAATCCAAATACATAAACCAAACTCATCAATCACCCACAGAATATAATAATATTTCGGCTTGACATCGCCTATTTATCCATATATAACATCCCAACAATCATATATAATGAGCTCGAGAATACACCTCTCGGCTTCCACGACATAATACCAAATTATTTATAAATCCAACTCATCAAGATCATCGCCATCTAACTCATGCTATAAACATCAATTAAAACCGTAGAGTCGTAAACATACAACATGGCTTTACAAATACACATAATTACAACTTCAATACTTTTTCTATATGATAAAAATTTTCAACGAAGCGCTTGAAGCCTTAAATCGGGCCTTCGCCTCACTGTGACCTGAAAACACAATAATCTATGGGGGGTAAGCTCAATAGCTCAGTAAGGAGAGTAAAAAAGAGATCAAGGGAATGATATACATGTTAAAATAAAAGGAAGCATGCTTTTCTTCAAATAATAAAGGCGAGTACGGATAAAGAAGAGAAAAAATTATATCACGGTAAACAATCAACCCAACTATCTCTATAGTCTGCAGAAACGCTTGACTCCTTCGATCGATGACTCTATAACATAAATCTCTGCACTGTATTTTACTGGGTTTATGAGTTATATCTAATATTTTCTTTTAGTGACTTAGCTTATTATCGAATTCATTTCATATGTACGTATTTCATACACTATACACGGTGGTACACTAATCATAATAAGTTAATTCAGATAATACATATATCACAAAACATACTTATATATAATATATTGTATATCGTATCACACCTTAAGTACTGCATGGATTAACTCGTACACATTCACACATCATATAATATTTCATTATCTCTTATAATGAAGTAAAGTTTCACAATCCTACATCAAGGACAAGCATATAACATTATTCATTTTGAATGAACAACTCTTTACACTATATCATACAGACTATCTCAATCCCCGTCTTCGTACCCACTTGCTCCCGTTGGCCCCTTCCTTCGTATCACAACACACAATGTCATACCCCGTCTTCGCACCCACCGGCTTTCGCCGGCCACTTCTTCTTCATATCACAAGACACAATGTCATATCTCGTCTTCGCACCCACCGGCTTCCGCCGGTCCCTTCCTTCATATATGCATAAAAAAAAACATCACATACACATCAACCATCAAGTATCGGTTACATTGCAATATACTTTTTCTAATCACCAATCATATGATTGATATGTCACACACGATCAAGTTTGTGTAAATTTCTAGTGTATGCATGCATTTAAACATACATACTACTTACATTTATATCAATCACTCGACGACGCATCAAACAATTAATTGCATTCTAAATACTCGTCCTTGGGTCATATGATTAGTTCTTGTAAGTAGTTATGCTTCTTATTTCATGCATTCGATATTTGGTTGATGGAATTGACTACACTTCTCATCCATGACCAGAGTCTTAGTATGTTTTGAAATTTATGATAGTCCACTAGATCCACACTTTACACATATCATTTATTTCATTAGAAATTGTTACTTGAAATCGAGAGTACATACTCCACTAGTCATCAAGCATGCCAGTCAATAAACGATCATCAATAAGTTATAAATTATATATGGTTCTTCAATATATCACAATTGTATATATACAAGTATTATACACATACCAAGCAATTAGATAATAATCACAATCGACATATATCAGTTATATTATTGATCAATTAATCGTTAATGTAACCCAATTCATGTTCATTTCTACTTACTATTCGTACTCGGACATCAACTCGTCCATCGTCCTATAACCTTACAGCTATATGGTTCAAATTTAGAGTTTATAATTGATCTTGCTTAGGTTAGCTAAAGATAGTGAATCCATCACCTTGATATATACATACACACACATATATAAACATGAGTTGGTCAACATCACTTAATTTCTAGATTGGATGAAATTTCTAACTTCTATGCATATACTCTTAGCACCTCCTTGTCTACGAGAGGATTATAACTAATAAATTTACATACATGATTATTAGTCATCATACACATTATAATAGTAGAATTTAGTTATGGTAGAATTAAGTCTCATACTCAACTTAATATAGGATTTGTAATTCTACACTCGTGAATTTGACCAGTACGTCAAAATTTAATGATAACTCTTTACACAAGAATCCAATTGAGACACGATAAGAATCATTGAAAAATAGACTCGATTGTCTTTCCAACGATATATTACATGATATGATTCCATAACGAAAACCCAGACGAACTGATCTGAACTCTTCAGGTTACAGAATTTTACAGATTTTGACAGTTTTCACCTTCAAGGTTATATTATTGATTTTTCTTCCGATTATTAACACTCATTGATAAAACTTAATTTATCTCAGAATATGACTTAACCAAGATCTTATGTCTCTTTTATTCTAGTGAGGTCGAAGTTGAATCACTCACCATCCATGTAATCCATCATGTCATCATCAAATTCTCTACTAACCTATAAGCTTTGAAAGGATTAATTCTCAAGTTTTCTTATCATTTCTTTATATTCTGTAATAGATAATGCAACATTCAATGAGCCATCCAATTTATATAAAATTTTTCTTACAACAATTAGATATGATTCGCTAACTTTATGATCATATCCATGACAAATTTTTGATCACTCTTGTATTTATTAAATTGGTGAATTCAATTTACGCAATCAATTTAGTATACTCCGTACATGATAGTCTAATATGTGAGCTCGTATACATGATAATTTGGCAATAATCCATCGCATATAAAATATTTGCTCTTGTATTTCGAGTCCACACCATGTGCCGAGTTAAGTTCACACATGAATATTGTCAAGTTATACGTTAGGAATATTTCACAAGCCGGTATATTCTCATGTACCATCATTCGATTAAGTTTTCATGCTCATTTCACATAGACTAGAAGTCGGGTTTACGTTACTCACTAATTAAATATTTGATCACATAAATTCTTGGATCACGAAGTATATAATTTTTCTTGTTATCATTTACATGTGCTTGAAGTACACCGATTACACTGATCGAATTCCTGCAGGATTCTTAAGACTTAACTCGATCACTCAGTAGTAATTGACAATAACCCTTATCATACATGTCTGATTGTGACACGATAAGAACCGCCAGAAAGTAGACTCTTATTTTTCCTATTGGTTCATCACATGATTATGCTTATCTAAGGAAATCTATCATACTGGCTTGAAGAGGTTCAGCTGTGAAAATATTACACTAAATAATCTTGAACTAGCTGAGGTATATAGGTAACAATTCGTACCACAACCACCAAATTGAGATACGACCAGAACCATTAGAAAATAGACTTATTTATTTTTTTAATGATATATTACATGACCTATTCAGTTCTCATAAACCACTCTAATTGGGCAGAACTACTCAACTATATAGAAAAATCTGCTACTGATCAATTTCGACTAGTCTACCATATTTCAATAATTCTTAGCACATATCTCCAATTGGGACACGGTAAAAGACGTTAGAAAGTAGACTCGATTATCTTTCCAACAACATATTACATGATACCTATTGCTCTTAATACAAACCCGAGTCTGGTCAGGCCAGACCAGGCCCAGCCTGGCCAGGTCGGGCCAGACCAGACCCAACTGGCCTGGTCGAGCCAGGCCAGGCCCAGCCTGTCTGGTCGGGCTCAGCCAGACCCGACTGGTTTGTGCTGACGAACTAATTCTGAATTTACAGATTACAAAAACTGGACAGATTTACACATCCATATCAAGAGTGCTCAAACTTTAGGTTATTCTCAAATTCCTTTAATCTCTTCAATAAATTTAAATCGTAACTAGAAATTCTCTTATTTAATTGTCCATTCACAATAAATTATTTAATTCATGAAATTTTTGCAAGGAGATATGAAAAGAATTAGATCAAAGAGGCTCCCTCACCATAGATTTTTCCCTCTTCGAGGTCGCCGCACCTCCGCCTGTGCCATGGCCGGTCATCACCATAGAAAAGAGAAGAATGAATTAGGAAGAGAAAATCAAGAGAGATAAAGCTATGTTCTTTTTAGGGTTTTAAGAACTTACCAAGAGAGGGAGAGAGTGTGTGTGGGAGTAGAGTACGGGCTACCGCCCCCCCTTCAGGCCGTCGGCGGTGGCCTTCGCGCGCGTCGCCTGCGGCCTCCGCGCGTGCACCGACCAAAGGGAGAGAGGGAGGAAGAGGGAGGGAAGAAATTGAGAAGAAGAGAGAGGGAGGTCTTGAGGAAAAATTGTTAGGAATTGTGGGGATTTCTTTGGTAAATTTTGGGGGATTTTAAGAGAGGTTTCATGAGAGGAGATGGGGATTCGGTTCTTCCCTGAGAAATGAAGAAGAGAGGTGGGATAATAATATTCCTCTTTTGCACAAACAACCTTATATAAACAAATATAACACTTTTACAATCTCTCTCTTCTCCCATCACTTGCCACCTCACAACACAATTCTCAACCTAAATCTTAGCCATTGATCACTCATCTTCATGCACACCTACCTCTCCCACTAAACCACTGGAATATAATACTATGGTATTACTTATGCATTTGATTGTATTTACATAATATACTCATACACCAATATTTGCAATTATCCAATTTCATTTCACTTAAAATTTCTCCCACAAAATTTCAAAAATCTATTTTACACAAAATAGTCCGATCATCGCCTTAGATAATTTTGTCCGATTTCATTAATCAAGTGTTAGAATATAAAAATCAGGATTTAAAAAAATCGGGGTGTTACAATGCATGCGTGTCTTTATAAAATCAAAATAAGAATATCCATCCTGTGCTTAAACTGTTGCGATAATTTTCATGCCCAAAGCAGTTGTTTCATGTAATCAGCAACAACTACAGTCCAAAAGTTGCCACTCAAATTTTCACAGTGCATATGGCTGTGGAATTTTTTTTCCCTTTAAATAATTGTAATGTATCTGTGAATATGTTCACTCCTTGATATTTTGATTTTTCCTGTCACTCTGGAAGTATTACAGTTTCAAATTTTAAAATAAATATATTTTATTGCAGACTACTTTTATCTAATTTTATTATTATGGTCATAGTTCCACATTGGTCTTTCTTTTACCTGTCAGTTTGCAAGTATTGATTTTATATTGCTTTGGGCCTTTGAACAGACAATTGCTACATTTTTTAGCCACGTCATGACTGCTATAGGAGGAAATGCAGCAGGTCCAGGTGTGTTTTGTAAATATTTACTCATTCCTTTATATTGTAGTCTTGTATCTTATCTCCCATAGCTTCACATCTCTATCTGCTTGCTCTAGTTGCAGAGACATCTCTATCGTGTTGGCTACAACTGGATATGTACCCATAGCATCATTGTATTCCCTAGTGAAAAGATTGACCTCATGCAATTTAAAGTTTGTATAAAAAAGAACATACGTGAAGATCGAAGACAACAAATAGATGATATTGAATGTTTTAGATTGCAAGTGGTTTTAAAAAAAACCTAATTTAATTTTAGTGACTAGCCTATAAATGACCTAATTGCAAGAGTTATATTGATGGAATGACTAGATCTGTGAAATTGGACGGGTCACACCATCACAGCTTATCTTCTTGCATCATTACTGAGAAAGGAAACAAGTATAGCTGGGTGGTACCTCAATTACTCATACTTTTTTTTTTTTTGATGCATATGGATTTTAAAACCACTCATAAGGTAAGTAAATAAATTAGACCACACACACCCACACACCAAAAGAAAAAAAAAAGTAGACGATAGTCATCATCCTCCAAGTATTTTTGCTACCAAAAGGGGGTCAGTTGTGGAGCACAAGAGACAGATTTGGAAAATTAAGAGAAACCGTCAACTTGGCACAAAATTGGTGCAACATGCCGTAAACCATAGAATTCCTGTGGCACATAGGAAATTCTACCTTATTGGTCATTTCATATAAGCTTTTGCAATCAAGGATCAAACTGCAAAATTTTGCTAACCAAGAAGTCCAGAAGAAGGGGAAAGATGGGTAGATTTTCTATAGGGAATTAAATTAATCTGAAGCGCATACAAAGCCAAAAGGACAAACAGACAAAATTACTTGGGTCTGCAAGAACTGACATCAAATTGATGATTTACTATCACTGTCTTCCCTTAGCATATTGGTGCGGCTGGATGTTAACAACTTGACACAAACTCCAATCACAAAACTAAACATATATTTTTGTAGTTATTATTATTTGATTTTCAGTATATTTTTGACATTACTCTTTATTCTGGTAATAGATTATGACATATTCTTCTGTGTCATTGTGATTCTTATGTCTTTTTTTCCCCAATTACTGTTTTAATTTTCAATACTTTCGGGTGCTCTTTTTGCAAGAGATCTTAGATCCAGATTTAAACCCCGCGGCTAGTATTCTTTAATCTTCCATGCCAAGTATAACCTTTTGAAGTTTGTTTTGAGGATATTATGTGAGCAGGAAAATTCACATGTCCATTACCTGGAAGATGTGCAATGTCATAAGTGTTTATTTCTATAATTTTTTGTGATTTGCTGTTATAGCTGCTGATATTGGACTTAAACTTAACAAAAGCTTTTTTTTTCCCTCTCTAGTTATTCTTTACAACCCCCCCCCCCCCCCCCCCCCCCCAAAAAAAAAAAAAAAAAAAAAAAAAAAAAAACCGGTTTTCTTATTTTTCCCTTGCTGGGAGGTTTTATAACAAATAAACACTTATATTTAAATTATCTTTTTTTCCAGGTGATGCTGTTGTTAATGTATACATAAATCATGAAAAGAAGTTTGCTTTCGTGGAGATGAGATCAGTAGAAGAAGCAAGTAATGCGATGACCTTAGATGGGATCATATTTGAGGTATCTTAATGGTGTGAAGGCTACCTTCTTGGCATCATCAATTATTTTGCATATTTTACCACTTTGGGGTGACATTTTGGGTAGAAACATCATACTTTAGTGGTCGGCTAGTCCCCTTTCTTCTTTCTGACCTATCCTAACCCAAAAGATGCTGTCAAAACTGTCTTGTAACATGAGGTTGCTTGGCTGGTAGTTCTGTCCTTGCTCACCATTGTTCTTGTATATTTATTAATTTTTGCGCTAACACATTTTACAGATTGTTTTGTGTTATTTTGACAGGGAGTTTCAGTGAGAGTTAGAAGGCCTACTGACTATAATCCTTCATTGGCAGCAACACTTGGACCTAGCCAACCAAGTCCTTATCTAAACCTATCTGCTGTTGGTCTCACACCGGGGTAAGTGAGCAAGAGTCTATTGAACTAACACTTAATGAGGTTTTAAAATTTGGGTCTGGGTCTCGCTTGTTTTATAGAAACTCTTTGCACTTGGCAAATTCCTTTTTATTTTTGTATGGTTTCTGCGATAACAGAATGACTACTCACATATTTCGGATAACTTGCTAGCTCTCTGATATTGTACCTTGTGGACAGGGCAATTGGTGGAACTGAGGGACCTGACCGCATTTTTGTGGGTGGTCTGCCATACTATTTCACAGATGCCCAAATAAGGGAGCTACTGGAATCCTTTGGGTATGTTTTGACTAGCAAGCTATTCAATTGTATGCCTAGTTTCTGAATTGTTTTGCGGACTATTCCTCCTGCTTTTCTCCTGACTGGAGAAAATTCAGGAAGCTCTTTAGTTCATATTGCAACAAATATTGAATCATTTCCTGCCGAAATCAGAGAGGGTCACAGTGCTGCACTACAGAGTGCATATCTATGAATGGAGTATGTATTTAAATGTGGATGTTGATAATTTTCATTTCTTCAGCATCAGGACCTGTTCATCCTCCTGTTATCCTGAAACAGTTGCCTAAGAAATTTCTTAAATTTCAAAGGGAATGTATTGCGTGATTTTAGCAAGTATGAGTACATTTGATTATCCATTATGATCCTGACTGGGTGGTGTTGATTGGTTGCAGACCTTTGCGTGGATTTGACCTAGTTAAAGATAGAGACACAGGGAACTCCAAAGGTTATGGCTTTTGCGTCTACCAGGTAGTATGCATCTAAATAATGGATGATGAGCTTTCTTTCTTTTCTTTTTTTCTTGTTGTCACTTTAGTTATTTATTATGTTCCAACCTACCTGGCAATATAGGATCCATCCGTGACTGACATTGCTTGTGCTGCTCTTAATGGGCTGAAGATGGGAGACAAGACGTTAACTGTACGCCGTGCTACTGCGAGGTTTGTATTCCATACCTGCTACTGTATTTTATTAGTGGTACCCCCCAACCCCAACACACACACAAATGGCTTTTGATTAATTTCAACTTCTGTAGATTTATTCTTCTCAATAGCATGCAATTTTGTATGCCTAACTTTATGTATTTCTGACAGTATGGGACAAGTAAGACCAGAGCAGGAGATGGTTTTACAGCAGGCACAACAACATATAGCTTTGCAGGTAATATTGAGGACCAAATAACTTGTAAGCCAAGCTAATATTCCTTCTCTCTTCTTATCCTTGCAACTGATTGTTACATTGTTGGGTATAGAAAATTGCTTTACAGGCTGGTGTTGCTCCATCTTTCCATGGAGTTGGCTCTGGACCTACCTCTCCTGAGACATATCTGACTAAAGTTGTGTGTTTGACTGAGGTATTGTTGCCTGCTTTTTTTTGTATTTTAGGTTAATCTTGAACTTTCTGTCCGGTACCTCAATACTGCATGTATTTAGCAAATTTGTACAGTCAATTTAGTGACTCCATAAATGTTCACAACTAGCTGTGTGATATTTCAAGTTTTCAATTAAGATATGCTCATGGTTGTGTACAAATTGATATAGTCTATGTGCATTCTATGGTTCTTTGCCGTGTCCTCTCATGCAAATGTTAAATTGTAAAAGAAACAGAAATTATGTGCTGCCTCAGGTCTCCAAGCATGCAAGTAAGGTGTTGTTGACAATACATTAGATTCTAAGAAGGCATGCTAAGCCTTTTGAAGCTCCCTATGCATACTTGCTTGGTTGTTTAGAAAACTTAAAGCAGCTCTTGACTGACCACTGAAATTTCTAGAAATAAGTTGCTTCTATGGGGCCTCCCTGCTGGATAGATAACCCTTGGATAGGTGAGGGTCTTCTATCATTGTTGCATTGAAATTGAATTAGTGGAAGGATTGTTAATCAAAATGTTCAAGTTCATGACTTTGCGCTTATTTTCAACTAATCTCATTCTTCTACAAGTAACAGAGAATTACAAATTTGTGTTTACCATGTGAAAAATTGGAATTTACCAAAGCATATAACTTTTTGGCAACTGGGCGTTGTTGATGTTGTATACTTACCATAGCTGAGAGCTGTTTACTGATTTTAATGAGCACTGTTGCGCTAAGTGGATTTGTATCTAAAGATTCTAAACATAATAATCATATTAATGGTGCCAGCAGTTCATATATATGATCAAACTGATGTCAGCCGGCTAAAGGCATGTGGTTGTCCATAAATGTAGATTCTGCATTGCCAAATGTGAGATTCCTATAAAATCCGGTATTTCATCACCTATATCTCATCCAAATGCGATATTTGAAAATAATAAAAATCTGCTTTTTCTATACGGTAAACGAGGTGATAACCGTGATATTTTGAAGTGCCACATTTCGACATATGATTGCTGGAGTATTGTGACAAAACTCCTGTGAGTGCTTACTTTGGTCGCTGCTGCTACACCTTTGGACAAATTTGTTGTTTGAGAATTAAGAATCCTGACATTTGATTTGGTCTTAGGACAATATTAAGTACCATAAATAAGAGAGTGATTTAAAAATGTAGATGAATCATGCACTTGTGCACTGGTAGATTTGATAGTCCAACTTTGTCATAATCTCATTAATAGGCCAAAACTGTACATGTTAGTGCACATTTACATGTAACTATTTGACATCAGCTCACTAACTTATTGCAGCACGATTTATTTGGTTGGTACCTCCAATGTTTTTTTAACACAACACACCAGTACTTCTGTGAATGTTAAATATCAAATTCTCTGAATTTAACTAGATTAATTATTCCTTACATGAATATACCATAATTTTCTTTTCTAAAATTTTATATCAGTCATTATCATTCTTTTCTTCGAAAAAATCTTTGGTTTTCTAACTTATATCGTTGCATTATATTTATCCCGGAAATGGTTATTGAAAGGTGCTGTCTGTCGATGAGCTTAATAATGATGAAGAATATGAGGAAATACTGGAAGATATGAGAGAAGAAGGCGGAAAGTTTGGTAAGTACTCTTGTTTTTTTCTGAATCTATGTTCTTAGTGGTTCAATACATTGTACGAGCCTTTTACATTGTAGAAAGTTACAAGAACTAAGACAGCATCTGTTGAAATTATTAGCACTGTGGTTGTTTCTATTGATTGTAAATTTTATTCCCTTCATTTTACTTTCCCCCAATGAAATTTTTCAATCTCATACTGAACCTTTTTTGGCAATTTTCTGATAGGTCCACTGCTGAGTGTTGTTATACCTCGCCCCACTCTATCCGGTGAGGCAATTGCTGGAGTTGGAAAGGTGCACTTTCTTCTCATAACTTAAATATCTAGAACTAGTCTATCAATTATGCTCACTAAATCTACTAATTAAAGATTTCCCCTTTTAATGTTCTTTCAGATCCTTCTTGTTTCCTTGAAAAAAAAAAAGAGGACAGCAATTAACTGCCTAATTGTTGCCTTGGTTGAATTGACTTGAAGAAAATTCTCTTTATTTTCTGAGCATTTATGTGATATGCTGGTAGTTTGATTGGAAAACACTCACCAGAAACTTCCCTTGTAGTTCTTTTTCTGATAATTCTAATTAAGGACAACATTCCGTGAACAACAAGCTTATTCCTTTTCGGTTTTAGTTTCCTACTCAGTTTTTCTCCATCCTTTTTGATCAATTAACACATCTCATATACCAATATTCTTCTAGTTTGGTGACATCCATTTTAATGTTGCCAAAATCTGCTACCATCTTGTTTGCGTCAATTGGCTTTTTGTTACTATTAGTACTTCATTTTAAAAGCAGTCGTATTTGAGACCTTAAAACAATTAGCTCTTTGCGCAAGTATCCTAATTTGTGTTTTATATACTGACAACTCCCACGCGTCAATACGCCTTAGGTTTTCTTGGAGTATGCAGATATCGCAGGATCGGCGAGGGCCAAGGCTGCACTTCACGGAAGGAGATTTGGGGGTAACATTGTTACCGCTGTCCACTATCCCGAAGACAGGTTTTCTATTGGAGATTATGGGGCCATAACAGTGAGCTGAAACGCGGTCTTGGATGCTCTGCCATCTAAGTGTGACGTGTATTCTAGTGTATAGCGAGCATACTGGAACTTGTATGTGTAATTTGCTACCAGATGCTGAGATCTACTCTCGAGAGAGAGAAACGTTTAGTAGCGGTTACTTGCGCTGCTCCTTACTAGGTGTTAAGTTTCAGCCGAAACTCTTCTCAAAACTGCGTAATTAGATTTCTGTAACAGTAAAGAATTTGACATCTCGATGACTTTTTTGGGCCTCACACACTCTGAATTCTTATTCTATGATCGTATTCCCATTTCATAATGAGCTTGTTTGTTGGGCATCCTGGATCCGAGGAGCCTCGTGCGCGGTATGTTCAAGCGTCAGATAATTCTTTTTATTGTTTAGTTATGTATATGTGAACAAGCCAAGCCTCTGCGGTTAAAGTTTTAGAACAACTTGGCATTGATGCGTGTTTTTTCTTTGTTACCATTGTAGATGCTTATTCTTTGCATATGTTACCGCGTGTGTGATTGAGAACAGGCTTAGATTTTGGGGGACACGCAGCACAAATATCCAAGTATGACATGGTATTTTGATATTGCCTTTGAGCAGAACTAATTTTGAATAGTCGAAAATAGAGTATGGAGGGCCTGTTTGGGTGGAAGTGAGGAAGTAAGGAAGTGAGGAATTGGTAATAGTTCCCTTTGGAACTGGGGAATTGGTTAGTAAGTTTTCCGGTGTTTGAATGTTGTTAGGAAGTGTGATTTAGAAAATGTTATGTCTTTTTCGGTGTTTGGATGGTAATGTGAGAGTGGAAGTGAAAAAGTTGATCACAAAGTTGACAGCAAAATAATATTAAAATAAAAATTAATTAAGAAAAATAAAAAATAGATTGTAATTAGAATGCAAGTGAGATTTACATGATCAAAAAATTAACTGTTTTGTGTTACAACTTATTACAAATGAGATTTACATGATCACAAAATTAACTGTAGCACTTTGGAAGTGAGGAAATGGTTGTGTAAAAGAGAAAAGATAAAAGGAAAAGGGTTTTTTTTTTATTTTCCTTTTCCGTGTTTGGATAGATAGGGAAATAAGCAATTATACTTCCTCATTTCCTTACTTCCGCCCACTTCCTTGCAACCAAACACCCCCAAAGAGAATCCGACATTGATCTGATTCAATCATTTCTTTTTATTTTTTATTTTTTAAGAATATCGGTCGTAGCCTGGTCTGATTCAAACAACGACAAAACTTTTACCTGATCCTGATCATTACCTGGAAGCGATTAAAGACCAGAAGAAACCGGTCTTGATTGTTCACGAGTGGATAGAAAGTCCGAAACTGACCGGACCCGCTGCCGCTCTCAGGGATGGGAGACAACAGGCATCAGGCAGCAGTGAAAATAGGGGGTGAGGGGCCTTGTTCTGTGGGCCCCACTGTTCCGTGGCAGCCCGAGGCGTGGCTACGTGGAAAGGACAAAGCAGGCCTGTCCCCCCATCCACGCGATATTCGAGGAAGAAAAGCCCACCAGATCCAATCCCGTCACTTATGGGCTTTTTGTTATTTAACCTTTAACTTTAAGAGAGAGAGAGAGTGTCTGGGCACGTTAATTTGGGAACTCAGCTTTTAGCAACACATTTTTTGATTGAGATGAGATTATTTTCTCCAAAATATTTTAAATCTGAGGTCTATTTCTTTTCTGCAAGATAGTTTATCTAAACAAAAAAAATTCATAACTTGTTGTGGGGTCTGTAATCTCCATTATAAATTCGGTGATTGCAAACCTTACGAATATAACTAGAATTCACTAAAAATCTAAATTGAGTAATGTGACATATTCATTTAGAGGTATTACAAATAATTTTAAAGGGTGTAATTAAAAATTCTGCTCGGGCTCAGATTGAGTTATAAAAAACTAAGGCCTCTTTGAAGCAACAAATTTTAATTGTGACAACTCAATTTTCGCTGAAAATAAAGCTTTCTTTTTCTTCTGATTTACTCTATGAACTTTTGCATGTATGATGATATATTTTACGATAACAAAACTACGCTACTTTGGAATCCAGCCTCCCTTTCAGACTCCTTTAGGCCACCGAATATATGTTTGAATTCAGTAGTTGAAAAGCATGCTCTAAATATAAATCAGAGATAGATTTGTTATCTCAATTATCTATAAATCAAAAATTAAATATTTTAAATACTATTTGTCCATATATTAAATAGGTAAAAAACGGACGGCCTATTTAACGTTGTATAACATTTGAAACCTAATAAAAATTAGTTTGTGGCCGGATCGAAAATTTGTATATCTAAAGACATAAATCTAACCAACTCACTACTTTCGGCGGTTCATTTTACGCCACTTGATAGATGAGTAAAAAGTATTCAAAATACTTGATTTTTTATTTTTAATTAATTTAAATAATATAGATCAACTTCAACGAAGTGGATCTTATATTTGAATGTCGGATGTTGGTATTTAAGTCAGATATATCATAAATAAAAATAGTATCTCTCAAACATTTTTCGATTTATCAGCCGTGGAGAAGATCCAAATTTCAGGCAATCTCAATATTCTCAATTATTGGGAGGCAATTCTATTTCAATGAATGGTGTTGTTTTGTTCACCAATCTGTTTCTCAACCTCCTTCAAGCAAATGCCTATCATAATCCGGTTCCTGCAATTGCGATCAGTATTGCTACCTGTTAAGTGAAGTTGTCCCTCAGCAAATTATTGCTTATTGTTGTTTCGAGTTCTTTTAATCTTAAAGTTTTTTTTTTTTTTTTTTTTTTTTTTTTTTTGAGGAACTTCGAAATTAGTGTGCCGAGCATAAATTGGTTTATAAAATTGGGTACGAAATATCTTTTTTTTAATGTTTTTTTTTCCTTTTTTGGGCGAGCCTGCCTCGACGATGTGGACAGACCAGATAAGGTCACAACGTCTTACTCTTAAATTATTTGTCCCTTGAACTTACATGGCTAAGCTTTAACTTCCGTTCACCGCCCATTACTACAAGGTGCTAACGGGCTCGTTAATCCGACCCGAAACCCAATCTAAATGGTTTGGGTTCGGGTTCCAGACCTTGGGTCTTTAGAATCATACCGAGGATTGACTAATGGGTCCAGTATGATTCTCTGACCTCAGAATTGGATCTATATTTAAATTCTCGTGAATCCAAACCCATTGTATGATCACTTTATTTCTATGCGCCCTTTTAAATTTATACCATGACAATGATTTTTTCTTATAGTGAGCCAGAGATTTGAAATTCAAATTTTGTTTTCACCAAATAATAATATAATTCTTAAGAAAAAATAATCAATTTTACTTTAGATTACTGATGCATTGAAAATCAAGCTAACTAGACTAGATTAGACTCGTAGCATGGTTCCCAGTGATCTCACATTGGAGATTAGAGTGATAACCTAAATCTTTTGGTTCTTCATTAACTCTAATGTAGCAAATGATATCAGGGATTTTTTTTTTTTTTTTGGAAAATAGTTGTAATTCTTGCATCTCGTGAAACTATTTGTCTTCTTTGGGTCTGTTTGGTTGTCGTAACTAGCCGTAATTCGTAGTTGTAATTGTAAAGTCTTTTACATTGTAAATGAGTTACATGTATGTAAATTTTACGGTGTTTGGCTGGTAATATAAAATTGTAAAGTGGAAAGTGTATTGTACTTTACGGTGTTTGGTTCGTAATGTATAAGTCGTAAGTGAAAATTGACCACAAAATTAACTATTTGGTGATTTTAAAAGTTTTAATACTGCAAATAATATTAAAAAATTAAATATTAATTTTTTTTAATATTATATAAAAAATATTACAAATTTGAATGACCACAAAATTAACTGTAACTGGGCTGTAAGTGAGTGGTAACTGGGTTGCAAGTGAGTGTTAGTTGAGTTACGTAAGTCTTTTACGAATTACGGTCCAAACAAACGCCCTAGTTGTAACTGGGTAGTAAGTTATTTACGAATTACGGAGTTTTACGCGAAACAAACGGCCCCTTTGTAATGACTTATTGTATAGGTGTATTCTTTGGTTAAGATATGTCGGCGAAAAATATTTTTGTAAATTTCATATGAAAAAGATCAGCACGTATACAAGGACTGTATGAATTTTTATAAATATGATTTACTTTAAATTGTTCTGACACTGATTTAGAGAGTTGCGTTGCAAGATTCCCAGGTTCAAAAGTAAACCCACATCGATCCTGATCTTTATGCACTAATCAACATCTACTTGATTGAAACAAATTCGACATTTCCATAAACCAATATCGTATTTGTATAATTCAAATCCAAATCCAAAATCCAACAAAAGAAAAATCGAATTCTGAATTTCCTAGTGGGTTTGAATTTTGGCGAGGAGAAATGGATCCCGGATCTTCTACGACCCATCACGACCCGACCCGAATACAACATGTGGTAACCTCACTTCAGGGTGACCATATCCCAGCTGTCAGCAAAAGTATGTCCATTGTTTTTGGTCCATGGAAGGAGATGTGAGATGAGATGAGATCCTTATCCCTCGGACTCTCTCTATACTCTCTCAAACACCTATTTCACCTTCAATTTTCTAGTCCCCAAAAAATTGTGGGCTTCAAAATATTTGATAGCAGTAGTAAGTTGAGAGTACCTAGTTTTTGAGAGAAAAATGTTGGCTATATTTCACAAGACCTTTGCTCACCCCCCACAGGAGCTCAACAGCCCAGACTCTGGGGGGAGAAGGAGCCCAAAAAACCCTGATGAGATACTGAGAGAGTTCCACTCTCTCCACACTGGCACCTCTTTCTCTGCCAACTTCAGTGGTGGAGCTGTGCTGGCCTCTGTGGGCCATGGTGCCAGGGCTAGCACTGTTTCAATTCATCAGAGGTAAAATATTTGTTTCATTTTTATTGTTTAAGTTTTTGTTTTTTTTACTTGCTAAAAAACCCTTTTGATTGAGTTTGATTATGATGTTTGGTATGTTGATATGAAGTGCAAGGAGAGTTGTATGTAAATGTGTCACATATATGTAGGACTTGGCTTTGATATGCTCAGCAGAGTAAAATTTGGACTTGTGTGCAAATGGGCAATTAGAAAATCAACTGTTCAAATGGAGAAATTTGAGGAGAGAGATTCTTTTTTTTTTTTGAGTGTCTCCATTCTGAAGAAAGTTGTCCACTCTTGTGTTAGATGAGGAGTTGGCCAAAATTTCACCTTATATATATTCACAAATGAAAAGAAAAAGATGGAGGGGAAAAAAGAGAGAAGAAGAAGAAAGGTCTGTTGAAAATGTTTTGATTTAATTTTTGGCTTATTTTCTTAATACCCTTTAAACTTTGCACGTAACCACCCTCAACTTCTAAAATCCTAAAATACCTCCCTCAACTATCGCAAAATTTCAAAAAAAAAAAAAAAAAAAACCCTCCTCCTTTAAATGTATTTGGTCTTGTTTCTGTTCCATGATGCAAAAACAAGACCCTGAAAGGACATTCCCCTTACTTGCAAACAATTAGTGAATGAAGGATTTATTTTTTGGGGGGGAATTTTTGAGATAGTTGAGGGGGGTGGTATTTTGGGATTTTGTAAGTTCAGGTTTTTTCCCCCCTTTAGGGAAAACTGGTTAAATTCAAGGGGTTTTATTTGAGCACAAGAGTACCAATCAGCTGGAAATTAATGTTGCATTTAGTAGTGACCATGAAGTTCATTTTCTCTGTTTTAAATAGAAAATGCTATGAATACTCCTTTTGGTCCTTTTTCTCTTTTAAGGAGAAAGTAAGGGGGTTTGATGCAATATGATGTAATTTTTCTTTGTTATTTCTACCTGTCCTGCCTACCTATTTATTTACTGTCCTCTGTCTTTAGCTTGAATAAATGGTTGTGATTTGAACTACAAATGAGGAAAAGGCATGATGTGAACATAAGGCAATCCTTGGAAATCCCTCAAAAAAAGGCTTGTGTGCACAAAGGTACATAATACTTTACTAAGGGTCTGTTTGTTTGTCGTAATTGGCCGTAATTCGTAAGTCGCAATTAGTAAATTTTTTTACAGTTGTAAATGAGTTACATGCATGTAAGTTTTACGGTGTTTGGTTGGTAATATAAAGTTGAAAGTAGGAAAGTATATTGTGTTTTACGGTGTTTGGTTGTCGTAATGTGTAAGTCGTAAATGAAAAAGTTGACCACAAAATTAACTATTTGATGATTTAAAAATTTTTAATATTGCAAATAAATATAAAAAATGCTAAATTTTAAAAAAATTAATATTAACATAAAAAATAATACAAAATTGCATGACCACAAAATTAACTGTAAGTGGGCTGTAAGTGAGTGATAATTGAGTTGCAAGCGAGTGGTAGCTAAGTTGCGTAAGTCTTTTACTAATTACGTCCAAACAAACGCCGTAGTTGTAACTAGGTTGTAAGTCATTTACGAATTACGGCCTTTTACGGCTTTTATGTCCAAACAAACAACCCCTAATATTAAAAGTTTGCAACTTATCTTAGCATGCAATCCAAGCTTTTGTAGCTTAGCATATTAGTTCATTTACATTTAGACCATTTGAAAGTTAAATTTCAGGCTTCCAAAAAGGAAAACATAAATAAATATTTGAGTCAAAACTTATGATATCTGATCATAACTCATTCTTCTCTCTTTTATTTTCCTCTTCTTATTATTTTTTAATGAATTAGTTGTGTAAATGTTCACTCTTCGTAGTTTTTACTACATCAATCCCCGGCTGCATATATAAACATATTATGCATACAACACTTTTTATGTGCAGGCTGTTCTGTAGCTTTGATGAGATATACTGCATGTTTGTGGGAACCCTTGACAACCTGAGCTCCCTCATAAGACAATATGGCCTCTGCAAGTCCACAGACGACGCCCTCCTCGTAATTGAGGCCTACCGTACTCTTCGTGATCGCGGGCCCTACCCCGCCGACCAGGTGGTCAAGGATCTCAGCGGCACATTCGCCTTCGTCCTCTACGACAACAAGGCTGGCACCATTTTTGCTGCACTGGTATGAGACATATGTGCGACTTTGATTGAGTGTGCCACTACAACAAAAATGTCAATTAAAGGCAATCAACGAGTGTCTTTCTATCTGGAATCACAAAAAAAAAAAAAAGAAGTATTGAGGCATTGTGGTGTCACAATAGATATATTCAGAATTTTATTTTTCTCTCTTTAGAGGCAATTAAATAACTACCACTGTTCATGTCTACCGCGACAATTATGGTAATTGCCACCATTTATTTTGTGTGTGGCTGACAATTCATTGATTATATCGCGTTTTGATTAATTATGGACGCAGAGTTCTGACGGAGCAATCCCCTTGTTTGGGGAATCGCGGCTGATGGATCGGTGGTGATTTCTGATGAGAAGGAGGTCATAAAGGGAGGCTGTGGCAAATCTTTTGCACCTTTCCCAGCTGGTATGTATGCATGTATGCATATTATCGTTAGGTTCTTGTTTTGATTGCATATGCAAGTCATATACAATGTGCAACTGATCTTTGTTCAATCTTTTGTTATGTATGTGGCCATAGGCTGCATGTTCCACAGTGAAGGGGGTCTGAGGAGCTTCGAGCACCCGATGAACAAGATGAAGGCGATGCCGAGGGTGGACAGTGAGGGGGTGATATGCGGCGCAACCTTCAGGGTTGACAAGTACTCGAGGATCAACAGCATGCCGCGAGTTGGGAGCGCCGCTGACTGGACTTCATGGGATGAGGCCACACAGTAGAGCTATAGGCTAGCCTGTGCTGACAACTGGTGCCAAATAATCTCTCTTCGACAATCAGCAGCTGGGCTTGTCGCTCTAGTTTCACTTGCTCCTCTGTGATGGTCTGTGTCTGAGTGAATAACAAGAAAAGAAGATTGTATAGAACAATGGTTGTAATTGCTTTTAGTAGTTCTCGCGTAGTCTTTCTCCTATCCTCTTGATTTCTGTTTTATTTCTGGAATTTGAGTTGTAAAAAAGGCAGATGCAGCAAAAATTATGGTTCTATGATTTGGTAGCTTATATCTGTTGTTTTTCTCCTTTTCCACCTTTGCAATGTCTTTAAAATTTGTGTGTGAAAGAAATCAGCGAGATGGTTGCTTGTTTGTGAATGAATTGCTCTGTTTCATTGATTTTTTTTTTTTTTTTGTAAATTTTCCCTGCAGAAAAAGATGAACGCTAGGTTTTAACACGAACAACAATCGGGTCTTGTTTTTTGTGCACCCCATCGGCCCAAGCCCATCTATCCCTAAATCCAAATTTGAGCAGCACTGAAAAATCAAATATAATCAAAATCGATAGAAGAGATGTTTTCTCCTGTGACTAATATAGAAATTTTGACCGTTCGTCAATTAGTCTTCATTTACGCGAAAGAGAGTAGCGTTGATTCCTCCTCATTCTTTCTCTCTCATATCCCCTCCTTCCCCTCCTCATCTTTCTTCTGTGGGACTAGTTATATAATTTCATATTTGCAGCTTCGATATGCTAGTTATTAGGGGCTGTTGTTTCGCGTAGAACTTCGTAAATGACTTACTACCCAGTTACAATTACGGCGTTTGTTTGGACCGTAATTCATAAAAAACTTACGTAACTCAACTAACACTCACTTGCAACCCAGTTACCACTCACTTACAGCCAGTTACAGTTAATTTGTGGTCATACAAATTTGTAATATTTTTTTATTAATATTAAAATTTTTTAATATTTAACTTTTTTAATATTTATTTGCAGTATTAAAATTTTTAAAATCACCAAATAGTTAATTTTGTGGTCAACTTTTTCACTTACGACTTATACATTACGACAACCAAACACCGTAAAGTATAATACACTTTCCCACTTTACAATTTTATATTACCAACCAAACACCGTAAAATTTACTTACATGTAACTCTTTTACAATTGTAAAAGACTTTACCAATTACAACTACGAATTACGACCAGTTACGACAATCAAACAGACTCATATTCAATACTTGCGGGCTTTCGTATTCCGAAAAACTGTCCTCACAGTTCCAGTCTTCATGCAAATTGGAGACAAAGAACTGCAGAACGAATCTGCAAATTCCTATTTGTTCCAGGCCTTTTACGTCAATCACCACTAAAATTTTGAAATTGTTTCTGGATCTGTTTAAATCCCGCTCTTCTCTCTCCTCTCCAAAAGGCACTCCTCCATTTCCCAGACCCTAACTACTGCTCTATCTCTCTCTCTCGCTCGCTCGCGCTGATATCTCCAATGGCGGCGACGAACATAGGTATGATGGACGGCGCTTACTTCGTCGGCCGGAACGAGATCCTCGCTTGGATCAACTCAAGTCTCCATCTCAATCTCTCCAAGGTCGAGGAGGTACGAATCACTCAACTCGATTTTCTCCCGAAAAGTTTCAATATTTATATAATTCGGTCGATTTTCGTGGAACTGATCATCTTTTTGACCGTCGATCTGCTCGGATCGGCTAATTCTCAGGCAGCATCCGGCGCAGTCCACTGCCAACTTATGGACGTGGTTCATCCTGGGATGGTCCCGATGCACAAGGTTAATTTCGACGCGAAGAGCGAGTATGAGATGATTCAGAACTATAAGGTTCTTCAGGATGTCTTCAACAAGCTCAAGATCACCAAGGTTTTGGTTTTTTTGTCCCCCATCATTTTTTCTTCTATTTTCTTTGCTTGATTGGTGATTCTGTTGATTTGTTTCTATTCTAGTGGATTATTACTTGAAATTTGGGATTAGGGTTTGTTATTTCATCTGATGATCAAGGTTTTGGGAAATGATTCTGGAATTTTAGGGGTTTTTATTTATTTACAGGTTTTATGGTAATCTTCTGGTTATAAGGCTTGGGTACCATCACCAAAAGATTAACCCATTATATTATTTGCTCGCACTACACTCAATAATCCCCCTTTGAGGGGAGGGTCAGAGCCTCTTTCGGGCCTCCTTATCATCATCACAGGAGAGGAGAAGGCCAGTCAGCCCCATCCATCACCGGGTGTGTATAGGGCAAATGCCTTGGGGCCCAGTCCATTTTTGAGATCTTTCACACATCTAGTCTGAAGTCTAAGGCATATCTCTCATACCACTTATAAGACTTGATGCACCATCCCAAAAGGTTAACACATTAGATGAAGTAGCCCAAACATTTATATACCCAAGACCATCCCAAGTCTAATTGATGTGGGACTATTTTTTTGCACTATGCTCAACACTGGTAGAGTAGTTATCAAACTGGAACTTAACATCTGAAGCATATCCTTTCACACTTATTATGTATTACTTTATGATTTATTTGAAAATATTTTGCAGTTAGAGATGGAGGTAGTGAGTCTGTTGGCTACACAGGTTTGCTTTTGATGTTAGTTATACATGAAAAGTTTCAAGTTGCAGAGATGAGGCGAATTTGTTTTGACGCCAATATGCCTTGTGTGGCAGGGAAAACTTAAAGAATAAATAGAGACTTGCTAGATGTTAATCATGTCATTTTGTTACATTTGTACATGCTAATAGAAAGTCTGCAAAGGGAGAGACTCTGTTGAGGCTAAATGTAGGAAATTCAATGTTGTTGTAGACAAAAAATCATAGATGAAAATGAAATAGAGGAACTTGAGGACAAAGAGGATAGCCTCTAAGGCAAAGATTTGTGACGAAGAGGTCCACTATATACTCTCAAAAAATGCATGGATGAAGGAGCTCTTAGAGTTCTCATAGGAGTCCTTTGGAGAAAATGTAGGGAGATTAGAACTCATTCGATAAAACCATTAAGCATATGATAACAACCTTCCCAGTATGTACATCTGGAGTCAAGTACAGTGCAATCTGTTTTAGATTTCTGTTTTCAATACGGCCATCTAGTGGCCGCTGAAAATGAACTGTTGTATATAATAACCCCATTTTCTCTAGAATATTAGGCATTATATTCAGTTTTTGCCCAGTTGAAGATGAGGATATATGTACTTGGATGAAATGCTTCTTAAAGGGTCACCATCAAGGTTGTCAGATGTTATAATTATGATCACCACCTTTTGATCCACATCATACCATAACTTCTTGATTTGGTTTGGACTTGCATCAAGTTAAAATTGTAACTTAGGATCTATTTTTGGATCTTACGATTTGAAATTGTAAATAAATGATCTGGTAAATCTAAATGTCCTAGATTCATGTTGGTTTGTAGACAAGGACATAGGTGTCATTCCCCAACATGGACACTGGATGTCAAACACAGCAATTCTTCACATGTTGACCAGAAGCCATGGCTATATTTATGCCTTTCCAGGATATATGTTATCTAAATATATGTATCATATTGTAATTAACAGATGAAAGCACCTAATTAGTATCATAGAACAACTGGTTTTTTTTAAAGGGAGCATCTTCAGTTTTATACATAGTTTTTTTGGTTAATTAAGGTTTATGCACCCCTAAGTATAGCACATGGATGGACAAGCATGCCATCCAGATGTGTTAAACATGCCAACTTTTGGAGTGGGAAATGCTACTAGTATTTTAGTTTGACACAGAGAAACACCATGTTCTAGTTACAACGAAATAAAGGTCATTAGATTTTTAGTTTAACATTAGCTTATCCTAAGATGGATTTTCTCATCACTTTAGGATTTGTTTTAAATTAAAAAAAATAGATTTGGTGGTATTATTATTGGTTTAACATTCCAAAATTTAATATTTTCAGTTTTGACATAGATTACTCTCACATGTAGCTATGCAATATTCATTTAGTTGACAAGCTAAACTTGTCCAAGCATTCACAGGCTAAGAACTTGTCCAAGCATTCACAGGCTAAGTCAATATACATTTAGCTCATGTTTTGATTTCAGTGGCTCAAGTCTTGCATTTATAGTTGCTTAATATGAATCAGTGACTTCAAGATTAGTCCTAAGTTGCCAACAAGCTAATTAATACAATTCAAATTTATGTAACTAATATCAAGATCAACAACATGTTGCCATGTTCTTATATCTGGTACCTATAAGTTTAATTGATTGCTGAGAAGAAGAAATTTTGGATGAATAGGTTGTGATACAAACATCATGAGCTGACATATTCACCAAAGTCCAAATTCAAAAATAACGCGTGTACCAAAGAAGACTCAAGAGAAACATAACTATTTGGTTCTAGAAAAAGATTTTGTAATCATAGTAGTAGTAGGATTTCTATTTTATATATTTGAGTAGTAATCAGAATTGTAGTAGAATTAATAATTTCTTTTCATGTATTTTTGCTTTCTTTGATTTTCGATTTCTTTTAGTATTAGTATTTCTATTTTAATTGTAATTAGGAGAATGTAATTTTGTAACCTATATAAAGGGACCTCGTGTATTCTAGTGGGATATATAATTAATGAAAAGTTTCTTCACTCTCAATTGAGTTTGATTATTGGATTTCTCAATCGTAATTCTGATAGTGGTGGGATGCCCTAATCAGATTCAACAAATGATTAAATGCTCTAATTAATTTATCGATTACTTTCTATTCTTTTCTACCTCACACATTAATAAAAATGGATACAGGGAAAAAAAAGAAAGTACGATCAAAAAGATTAAGACACGTATTCGGGTACGTATTCTAGAAGAAGATTTTGTAATCAGTAGTAGTAGGATTTTTATTTTATATGTTGCAGTAGTGATCAGAGTTGTAGTAGAATTCATAGTTTATTTTCATGTATTTTTGCTTTCTTTTGGATTTTTGATTTCTTTTAGTATTAGTATTTCAATTCTAACTAGGAGAATGTAATTTTGTAATCTATATAAAGGGCCCTCGAGTATTCTATTGAATATATGCAATCAATAAAAAGTTTTTTCACGCTCAAGTGCGTTTGATTATTGAATTTCTCAATCGTAAAATCTGATAGTGGTGGGATGCACTAATCAGATTCAATAGATGATGAGATGCCCGAGTTAAATTATCGATTATTTTTAGTCTTTATCTACCTCACACATCAGATTTCTTGCTCTGTTGAATTGTAACATCCCGTCTTCGGAATATGTACTCGGATATGTGTCTAGATTTTTTGATCATATTTTCTTATTTTTTTCATGTATTTATTTTTATTATGTGATTATTTATATTATTATTTGGTATCAGATTCGAATTTTTGGACTCAGAGTCAGCCCGAGTATGAACCCGAAACCTGATCCCAATGTACTAATAGTCAGACTGGACTAGTTTCAATTCTAAATATTGATTTTCAATATTTTAATTTTTCATGATTTTTAAAATTTTTTAAATTATTTTGCAAAATCTCCTAAAATCAGTGTTGACCGGTATCACCAATTGATTTTAGAATTTTTAATGTGTAAATAGAGTTGAATTTTTTGAATTTGATTTCACCATGTTCCTTAGTGTAATATTTCATATTTTAAAGAATTTTTGGAGATTTTATTTTACTTAATATAATAATATTGGTGTCTTTCCCGAATCCACAATTTTGCTCGGATATTTTTCCCTATTCTTTTTTATTTTTCTTTTCTTTTTCCTATTTTCTCTTTCTTCCACACCCTTCTACACTCTTCCACACTTTTCTCTCTTCTTCTTTTCTTTTCTTTCTTCTTTTTCTCTTTCATTTTTTTCTTTTCTTCTTCTTCCTCGTTCTGGCCGGTGATGCAGCACTCCCTCTCCAAATTTTCTCCCCCACAATCTCTTTCTATCTCTCTCTCTCTCTCTCAAATTTCTCTTTTCCTCTTTCATCTACTTCCTCTTTCACTCTTTAATTCCCTCTCACCCTCCCCTTCTCATCCAAATAGGCCACCATCAACTCCCTCGACGCCCGCGGTCCTCTGGCTGACCACCCAACGCCGGCGACGACCCCGGGTCCCCCATCTCAACTCCGACCCTCAAACTCCTCACCAACACCTCTCTCTCTCCATCTTTCTTTAATCTCTCTATCTCTCTTCACTTCTCTCCCTCTCCCCCAAGTGGCTGGTGGCCACCACCACCTTCTCCGGTGAGCTTTTCGGCCTCCATCTCACCACACCACATCCCCAGTTACTCCACCACCTCCTCCATCAAGATCACCATCATCATCCCCCATCTTCTTCCTTCTCAAATTCCATCACCAAATTTCTCATCACCACCATCATCCCATCTGTCTCACCACTAGACCACCATCACATCCTGCCCTTTGGCCTCGCTGTCGCCTCCTGGTCGCATGCGGCCAGTGCGGCCAACGCAGCGTAACCGTGAGCTCAGAACAAGACTGTGAGCTCCTCCCTCTTTCTCTCTCTCCTCTCACTAATCTCTCTCCTCTCATTATTCTCTCTCCTGAACACTCACGTGCAAGTGTATTGGTTTTCAGAATTTTGAGATTTCGCAGCGTGACTCATGGCTTTAGGCGAGTGCTTCTCGCTTCATGTATTACCCCGCTTCGAGGGGTATATTATGTATTTCTGGGATTGTGTTTTAGTATTTCGGTGGACTGTGCGTTTTTATTTCTGTAAACTATTGTTTTTGTATCGAGTGATTTGTTGTGATGGTATCGGTGTAATAGTTGTATTTTGTGTGGTGCTTGTAATAGTGTACGTGATATTATTTTTGTGGATGTGTTTATACTAACACTTATACAAGAATCCTTATCTTCCACTATTTAGCCTGCAGACTTTTCTCCAGCCTTCAGGCTCAACCTCAGCCTCCGGGTTTTATTCAGTTTTCAGGCTTAAACCCTCTGGGCTTTTACTAGCTCTGCCGGGAGGCGAGCTCAGCGCTTTATAGCTAACTGGCCCGAGCGTAGCTTCGTCGCGTGTTTTAGCCGGTCATTCATATGCCGCCTTATTGTGTGCGTTTATCTTTAGCGCGTACGTAGCTTTGTCACGTGTTAGCAGAGCATTTATATGGCGCTTCATTGTATACGTTTAACTTCATCGCGAGTGTGGCTTCGCCGTGAGCGTTAGTTGTACGTTCATACATTGCTTCGCCGCGAGTGATAGCCTCGTCGAGCGCCTTAGCATTTAGAGCTATACGTTAACACCGTCAGGAGCCAAGCTCTGTCGTGTACCCAACGTAATGTTGACGCGGTCTGGCTTTGCTCTAGTTTGACCAACACCGCCTGAATAATTAAATAATTTAACTATTATTCTTTTATTAATAGTTGGAAAGAGTTTGAAATCTTTACTTAAGCTATTTTTCTAAAGACTGTATTATTTTTTGGTAATTGACCGATTTTCTGTGTGTATCTCTACCATTTTTTCGTATTTTGTTACACTACAGTATAACGCTTGCTTTATTGATTACCCTGACACCTGACATGTTATTACTTGACACCTCACACTTGTCATGTTATGTCTTGACTCATGATTATCACATTACGAAAATTTAATAATTAAATATCCTATTATACCCTTCTTGCACCTGTACTCTGGTTACCCCTATATCATGTTCTTGCCCACTCCCGTAACTGATAATTATAAATAATCAGTAATAAAAAAGATAATTTACAGTTGGTCGAGGAAACTGATGGTTTTCAATTTGTGATTTTGTTTACAATAGTATAGAGATGGTGTGTAACTAAAATCTTTCGGTTCTACCTGTAGGCCTTCAGGTGTTCTGGGGGGTGTGCTTGTGCTTTATCTATATATATACCTCCTTCCCAGGGTATATAAATATGACCCTTCCCATTCGCCCCGCGGCGAGTTCCGATTTGGCACCAGAACACCGTCGACCGTGATCCCGGGTATGCACAAGACCTATTGTAAACATAATTTGTTAGTTTTCTCATCTGTTTCTAATAACCTACCTCGACTTCTCGTATAGAAATGTATGTGAGTTGGAACGCATGCTAATACATACCCAGAAATATGAGTCGAACGAGTAATAATAATAATAAAATAATAGGATTAAAGATTTATAATTTGTTTGTGTTTTATCAGTTTTTATCGGCTTATGTTGTTTTTTTAGTCTAGGAGACAACTCGGATTGTATGAACTCAGGTTATGGTGACATGAGGTAATATATATATACACACACACGAGGGTTTCCTTATTTGGATTATCCCCTCGACATACTAATCCTGTAACTGATAATTATAAATAATCGGTAATAAAAAAAGATAACTTACTGTGGGTCGAGGAAAACTGATGGATTTCAATTTGTGATTTTGTTTACAATAGTATAGGGATGGTGTGTAACTAAAATCTTTCAGTTCTACCTGTGGGCCTTCAGGTATTCCGGGGGTATGCTGGCGCCTTATCTACATATATATACCTCATTTCCAGGGTATATAAATATGACCCTTCCCATCATGGTTCAAAGACTCGGCCGAGTCGGAGACGAGTCGGCCGAGTCGTATCCGTCTCGGTCCACTCCGAGACGAGTCCGAGTCACGAGTCGGTCGACTCAACTCAGAGGAGACTGACTAGGCCGAGAATCGGAATTGACTCGGTCGATTTGACATTATGATGATAATTTTGTGCCTCATCACAATTCAATATGAAAATAACTACATTAGTATATATTTATGAATGTAGTTTGTTCAATTTACTATATTGTGCATGTATTTTGATATGCTTCTACCGACGACGCGTGTATTTATACTTTCGCTTTATGTTTAGTGTGCTAGGTGATATATTTTGGACATATAATACATGAATGTGGATGTCTACATTTTTTTAAGATTTATCGTGATTTTTTTAGAATTTTTTAGATTTCTATGTAGCGTTTTGCGCGTATCGCCCGATACCGATCCGAGTCACCGAGACCGATCCGTCTCAGTGCCCGCCGAGTTGGCGGCCGAGACCGCGACTGTGAACCATGCTTCCCATTTGCCTCGCGGCGAGTTCCAGCTCAGCACCGGAACACCCTCGGCCGTGGTCCCGGGTATGCACGAGACCCATTATAAACATAATTTGTTAGTTTTCTTTTCAGTTTCTAATAACCAACCCCGACTTTCTCATATATAAATGTATGTGAGTTGGAATGTATGCTAATACATACCCAGATATATGAGTCGAACGAATAATAATAAAATAATAGGATTACAGATATATGATTTGTTTGTGTTTTATTTGTTTTTATTAATTTATCTTGTTTTCTTAGTCTACGAGACAACTCAGGTTGTATGAACTCAGATTATGTTGACGTGAGGTACAATGTATATATATGATGGTTTCCTTATTTAGATTATCCCCTTTATATACTAATCCCATGAATTCGTAATCTAAGCTTGTACGACTGGTTTACCCATATTTGTTTTATTTGATGCCTCAATGCATGCTTGTGTGTCTGAGCTCACGACACGATTATCGATACATATTTTTCTAATTTAGATTTAGCGATACGTGTGCTTATCTCTGCACGCCACTTGGCGCTCATTTTATTACTCCTTGGGTAGCTTTATTACTCCCCAGAACCTGCATGTCTAGATCTTGAAGATAGACTGAAGTGGACTCCTTCGATGAGGACCAAGCTCATCTTGTGGAGCAGGCTGATCAGCTGTGGCTCCTTCCTGTCCAGTTCCTTTTGGTAGGCTTGTAGGATTTCTTCTGAAGCTTGTGAGCATCCTTTTGGATTGTTCATATTATAAATCTTATTTTTTATACCTCTAGATGATGTAATATACTTGTAATATTATGTCATATCCCGTGATAGCTTTGTAATTATATTTTTAAGTTAGAATGTATGATACATCATGTACTTCAGTACTTTGATTCCTGCCTGTACTGATGCTTAGCGTAAATGTGATGGTATTTTCGCCCGTGTATACACGTCGCAGTAATGTCTCTGTACTCGTACTCTGGGTCGAGACATTATAGAATGGTATCAGAGCCTAGTTCTCATATCCTCAGTACAACCTGTAGACAGATTGATGTGATATTAATTTGTAAATGGAATACACAAATCACGGTTATGCAACCCAAGTGCAAAGTATATAGTTATCTATTCCTTCTTGATAGTTCTATCCTTGATTCATGAACCCTTTCATCTTTTTACTTTTAGTCTCTTGTTGTCTTTTACGAACTTGGATATGGAAAGACGGGGTACCCGTAACCAGTGTTCGTAAACTCGGCCGAGTCGGATACGACTCGGCCGAGTCGTATCCGACTCGGCGCCCTCCGGTACGACTCGGAGGGCCGAGTCAATAGAAACTCGGCGAGTCGACCCGGATCGGGTCCGACTCGGACCCGATCCGGGTCGACTCGGCGCCCGAGACGCCACCCTTAAAACGCGCTGAGGAGAGAGAGATCAGATCTAATCTCTCTCTCTCTCTCTCGCGCTCGTCGTCCCCCCCCCCCCCCCCCGCGAAGCCCTCGCCGTCCCCCCGCGTCGCCGTAGCCGTCGCCGTCGCCGTCCGTCTGCAGGTAACTTCTCCCTCTCCCCTCTCTCCCTCTCAGTCTCCCCTTTCTGTGCCTCTCTCTCCCTCTCTTTCTCTCTCTCTCCCCCGCAGCGGCGCAGCGTCTCTCTCTCTCTGCCTCTCTCTCTCTCTCTCTCCGTCTCTCTCTCTGCTCTCTCTCTCTCTCTCCGGCGGAGACTCTCTCTCCCGCTCTCTCTCTCTCCGTCTCTCTCTCTCTGCTCTCTCTCTCTCTCTCCGGCGGAGACTCTCTCACCCGGCTCTCTCTCTCTGTCTCTCTCTCTCTGTCTCTCTGTGTCTCTCTCTCTCTCTCTCTCTCCGTCTCTCTCTCTGCTCTCTCTCTCTCTCCGGCGGAGACTCTCTCTCCCGTCTCTCTCTCTCCGTCTCTCTCTCTCTGCTCTCTCTCTCTCTCTCCGGCGGAGACTCTCACCCGGCTCTCTCTCTCTCTGTCTCTCTCTCTCTGTCTCTCTCTCTCCCCCTCTGTATCTCTCTCTCACTCTGTATCTCTCTCACTCACTCTGTATCTCTCTCTCTCTGAAGGATTCTCCTCGCTCTCTCTCTCTCTCTCTCTGAATCCCTCTCTGTATCTCTCTCTCCCTCTCCCTCTCAGTCTCTCTCCCCCTCTCTGTCTCTCCCTCTCCCTCTCCCTGTCAGTCTCTCTCTCTGTCTCTCTCTCTGTTTCTCTCTCTCTCTCTCCGTCTCTCTCTCTCCTCCACTGTGTTCCCCTCTCTCTCCTCTGTCTCCGTCTCTCTCCCTCTCTCTGTTCCTCTCTCTCTAATTAATTTGCATTTAATGACATTTAATTTAGTTTAGTTTAGGTAAAGTTAATTTAACTTAATTTAGCATGTATTTGATATTTTTCTACCGACGACGCTTGTATTTTTGCTTCACGTTATGTTTTGAGTGTTAGGTGATATGTTTTGAATATGTGATGCATGAATTTAGATGTTTACATTTTTTTATGATTTGTCATGATTTTTTCATAATTTTTTTGGTTTTCTATGTAGCGTTTTTTGCGTATCGCCCGAGTCCGATCCGAGTCGCCGAGACCGATCCGTCTCGGTGCCGCCGAGTCGGCGGCCGAGACCGAGACTTTGAACCATGCCCGTAACAGCTCAGGTTTCTCTTGGAACGGTCCCGCAGGAGAGAATGTTGATATGATGAGGATTTTCAAGGAATAATAGCGACTCAGTAAAAGCAGACGAAACTCTTTTACCAGGGTTTTCTGACAGCTCATATAGAACAAAAATTGGGTAGTATCTCTGATTTCAAGCAGTTACAACCAGCAGTATTTTCAGAGACAGAAACCTTTAGATGCAAGCATTGGTTAATCGACACCACTGATCTATTGAAAGCTGCCAGGATTCCTGAATAAAACCTAGTGGAAGTCGCAAAGACACTATTGAAAGTGTAGCCAGAACCTGGTAGTTGGCTGAAAAAGCGAGATTGGATATAACCTATCACTTGGGATCAGTTCTCTAAGAGTTTTTATGTAGATTTCTTCCCAACAACAGCTCAGAAAGAGATGGAAGAACAATTCATCCTACTGCAGTTGTGAAACAAACTATTGATGAGTATACCGCAGAATTCCTAAGGCTGAGTCAATTCGCACCATACATGATGTTAGATGAAAAAAAACATGCTAGTAGGTTCCAGTAAGGATTGAAGATGGATATAAAAATACTTTCATTCCGCACCAACGAAAGACTTATTCTAGGTCATCAATATAGCCGAAGTGGAACAAGGATTAGAGAAGAACCGCTCTCAGATGTAGAACATGGCATGAAGCGTCCGTTTCAGTAGTTGGGCCAAAGTAACCCAGTCAGACTTATGGGTGCTCCAATTCCCAAGCGATCATTCCAGCCTACTCTTCCGATTGTCCAACCCACACCTCTTCAGATAATTCGACCTTCTCTTCACCAGATCGTGTGTAGATTTTGCCACAAACCCAGACATTCTTTGGAACCGCCGAAAGACCAACATGCTATGTCTGGCCTGTGGCAATCATTCATTAGGAGAGTGTCCGCACAAGAGAACTGGAAACCCCCAACCTTACTGGCACTTCCAGCCCACCCATAAGAGGAAACTCAGGACCATGGGGTAGGGAACTCTACTCTCTCCTCAGCAACAAGCATTCAACCAAGCTAAGAAGGGTCAAACCTATAACTTAATCGCGGAAGAGGCAAAAGTTTTAAGAAGTAGTAGTAGGTAAGATATGGATTAGCATAAGGATTGTGACGGTTACTACTAAGGAATTTGTATGGATTGTACTATAGGATTGTGTAACAGAAAGTTAGAAATAGGTATTCTTGTACTAGACACTAGGGATACGACATGAATCTAAGCATAAATTGGCTCAGCACATGCCATGCAGTTATCGACTATCGAAACCAGGAAGTAATTCACAGAACGTCACATCTACCATAAGTTTAATTTACGGGGAACGTAAGTTGACTATGAGCTTGAATCAGGTAGATTATGCCACTACATAAGTCAAGAAAAAAGGGATGCCAGTATGGAACAAATTTTGAATATATTTGATGTAATATGAGGACTTCCGCATGACCGAACTATGGAATTTTCTATTGATATTTTCTAGGGATGGCTGTGATTTCTTCGATTAACTTCACAGAGCTTACGTATTTTCAGAATCGATCTGCAGTCTGATTATTATCAATTAAAGGTAGAGATGAAAGATATTCAGAAAACAACATTCAGGACTCGCTACGGTCATTGGGAATTCTTGATCATGTCATTCGGAGCAACCAACGTCTAGCAGTCTTTGTGAATTTGATGAACCGAATTTTCTCACTATATCTGGATAGATTTGTCATAATCTTTATGATAATATTTTGTCTACTCTCAGAGTGACAGAGAGCATGCAAAATGTCTAAGAATCTTATTACATACTCTTCATTAGGAACAACTTCACGCCAATAAAGCAAATGTGAGTTGATTTCTGGATAAATAGTATCGCATTCTTGGGTCACGTCATTTTGAAAGAAGTAATCTCTGTTGATTTTAATAAGATTCAGAAAGTGAAAGACTGGCCAGTTTTGAAGTCAGCAAAGATAAATTAAGAGCTTTGTTATAATAGTGAGATATTATAAAAGATCTGTACGGGATTTTCTCAGATTACAACACTACTAAAAGCTCTCCAGAAATGGGAAAACATATTATTATGGACTTCATCACTATGAACCTTATCACAGCTTTGCCCTGCAGCCCAAGAGAAGACAATGCAGTCTGGGTAATTATATATTGTCTCACTAAGGCAGCTTACTTCATACCATTTAGAGTGGGACAGTTTATAGAAGTTCTAGCAGAGAAAAAAGGGAGAGAGATAGTTCGCTTGCACAGAATTCCATTTTGTGTCATGTCAGACAGAGACATGGGATTCAAATTTTATTTCTGGGAGAGTCCTCATGAAAGTTTGGGATTCAAATTTAGTGCTTCTTATCACCCTCAGACAGACGGGTAGCTAGAACGAACAATTTAAATTCTTAATGACATGTTACAAACCTATATAATAGAATTCATGGTATAGTAGGGTGACTATATCATCTAGCAGAGTTTTCGTATAATAACAGTTAATAAGCTAATATCAAAATAACACCTTTCGAAGCTTTATATAATAGAAAGTGCAGATCCAAATTATTCAAGAACATCACAAAACAACACAAAGCCAATATAAGAGTTGGGCTGATTCTAGTAGAAGGCCGTTGGAATTCATAACAGATGTACACGTTTTCTTGAAGATATATCTCACTAGGGGAATGATCCGATTCGGTAATCGCGGGAAGTTGAGTTCGAGATGCATCAGCCCGCTCGAAATTTCTGAAACTAGTAGGAGATGTTATTGGAAGGAATGCATAACATATTTCACGTGTCCCAGTTCAGACGATATGTCAGAATGAGAATCACATATTAGATCACTCCGAATTAAAATTTCAGCCACACAATAAAGAAGTCAAGCCATCACAAGGGAGAAATAAAATCACTCGCTTACTTTTAATGTAGACAGAAGGTCAGAATGGATAACAGATTGGATGATGTATATTTAGATTTGTAATTAAAGAGTTGATGCAATAAAAAAAATATCTGAGATGATTGTACATTTGATCTTATCTTACTTATTGATTGTTGGTTGATCTTTGAACTCACGCCGATGAGAAGATGTACAATCGACAAAAACAGTATCGTTAAGGAGTCGGGACGCTTATGCAAAGAAGACCGAAATTGCTGTTAGCATGACGAAGGAGAGAGGGATTTAGCGATGGGGCATTCGACGGATATTTATTTGAGAGAAAATTTAAAGGGGAGATAGAGAGAGGCAATAGAGATAGATAAATCGATCACGATTTTCTACCAATAATTGAGTCTAATAGGGCATCCCACCACTAATAGAGAAGAAGATTGAGAAATCCGTATTAAACTCAATTGAGAGTAAAAATTTTTATTGATTGTTCATTGAAAAAAGTGAATACATGAAGTCTTTATATAGACTACAAAATTGCATCTCCTATTTGTATTTGGATTGCATAATTCTAATCCTAAAAGAATTAAAAGACTAAAAGAAAGAAAATACATAAAAAAGAAAGTATTATCATACTACTACTAAAAATAAAAATACAAGAAATAGAAACTAGAACTCCTAATGCTATTCAGATTTTACAATTTCTTCTAGAATCAAATTGCCATATAATTCTTGGCCTCTTTCAGTAAAACTTTCCATGCTTTTGAATTAGGTCTTTGAATTGAGCTTCGGCTTCACGATGTCCGCATCAGCTATATATCTGAACAACATGAAAGGGAAAGTTTCAGGTACTGCTTTAAACCTCTAACACCTATATCATTGTTGGTTAGGGCAGACATTTCTTTGGGCTTATCCATTTACAAAATTAAGGCTATTATCATGTGGTATTCTTGGCAGGGCCTTACCAAGTGATTTCATGGTTGGACGTAAATGGAAGTAATATTTTGTTGTTTTATTGTTCAATGATCTTTTTTTTTTCCAGGTAGCAACTCTGGGAAATTAATCTTAATTTACCATTCACATGCTAGTACATTTGAAAGCACTTGAAATTCCGAATCTTTAGTTATATACGAGCTCACTAAATCTTAATTTTTTTTCTTTTCTTTTCTTTTTTTGGCTAGCATATCGAGGTGAACAAGCTCATTAAAGGAAGACCCCTTGATAATTTAGAGTTCATGCAGTGGATGAAGAGATACTGTGATTCTGTCCATGGAGGTGTACTGGGCAGGTAATGTGTATCCATTAAACCGGAAGCCTTTTGTTTATTAAGCTTCTTGGCTAATGATTGCCAATGTTCTCCGCTTAGTTGCTTCCCAGAAGTTTAAAGTTAAAAGAAATCCAAATGTAAGATGGAAACATTGTGTTGTTGGGTCAGCATTGATAGTTAAAACTCATCCACTATTATGTTCTGCCCCTGGCGAAATGTATGATTGGATTTATTCATATTTGTTTGCAGTC
>JAVJIF010023047.1:0-53200 GCA_038442645.1 Agave tequilana | reverse complement strand
CTTCCGCGCGTCTCTCTCCCGCGCGTTCTCTCTCTCTCCACGTATTACTCTCTCTCTCTCCTAGGACCTTCTCTCTCTCCCTGATTATTGCCGACGCGAGGCTAATACCCGCGTCTGTGATTCCCGCGTCCGTGTTCTTCTCCGATGGCGCGACTCAGGACCGGCTCCTCCTTTTTGTTTGGAGCCGCGTTCTTCTCCGTTGGCAAGACTTAGGACCGGTTCCCTCCTTTTTGTTTGGGGCCGAACATCCCTTCGTCGGGCACAACATAGGAAGCGCCATTCCTCCTCTCTGTTTGTTCCCTAACGCGGATCACAACCCCGCGTTTGTGGAATCTTCGCAGAGCGATCCCCGCGTCTGGGCAATCCCTTGACGCGCTCCGCGCGTTTCTGCTTTTGGCACGACGCGGAGCATATCCCCGCGTCTGCTCTTCCCGCGTCTGTTATTCTTGCGACGCGGCTCCCGCGTCTGCAACCCTCACGTCTCACATTCCAACCCCGCGTCTCCTTGTATCTCTTTCTCTCTCCTCTTCACCTTCCCTCTCCATATATTTTTACTATATTTATGGCGCGTGCGCGAGTTCCATGGATTCCAGACTTATCAGCTTTCCGGTGATTTAGGCGAGTGCTCTCGCTCTCGCCCCCTTTTGGGTTTTCCCCGCTTCGTCGGGTCGATATATGTTTCCCTTCATGTATTCATGTATTTGGTATTGGGCTGAGTCCCCGTGTTTGTATATGGCCGAGTGCCAGTTTCTGGACATGTATTGCTCTGTGACGAATGCTTGTACTAGGGTAGTTTCATTCCTGCACCTATACCATGCCTGTGATGTACTTGCTGCTTTATAACATGTGATACTAACACTGCAGGTTTCTCCATACTTCAGCCTCCGGTTCCATCACTATCAGTGACTGGGGCCGGCAGGTCTCTCGGTCTTCAGCCTACGGTTCTCACTATCAGTGATTGGGACCGTCAGGTCTTTCGGCTTCGCCTGGCTATCATGACCAGCGTTCAGCGCTTTGTCACTAGATTCGTTTAGGCGAGATGCTGCCGGATTTCCTACTCGCACTTCAAGCCGAGTTGTCCCGGTAACCTTGCCAGACGCTCCAGGGATAAATCCTGTTTGCTGTCGGTATCCTAGCTTGCTCAGCTCCGCTTGGTTTGCTCAGCTACCGCTTTACTTCGTGCTAATGCCTGTCTCCTGTTTATACTACATGTCATTACATGCTATCTTTTAACACATGTATATCACCTGACGATTGATGTGTAATCATCTGGCATCAGACCTGTTACTACTTGACATGACTATCACCAGATTAATATCGATCTCTTGTCATGACTGGTTACCTGTCTGATATCATCATCCTGTCATGCTATCACTTGACACCCAGCATGACTTACTTGACCTGTGATTATCACATTTACGGGAACCCTGTCTTGTTATCCTGTACTATGTACAGTGACCTGATGTCCTGTATCATGATCAGTGACCTGTTATCCTGTATTACATACAGTGACCTGAACTCCTGAATTCCTGATCATGTCCTGCTCCTGTTATTCCCGTAAATTGATAATTAACCTAACAAATCGTAAAAGGAACAACTTGCATCGGGTCGGGGGAAACATGCGGATATCAATATGTGTTCGTGTTTACAGTGGCTTTTAGGAATGTTGTGCAACTCATGTTCCGGTCTGACCTGTGGGCCTCCAGGCGACCGAGGGGAGTGCTGGCTCCCTCCTCCTGAATCCTGATAAGGGCATACAATAAGACCCTCCTGTTAGCCTTGCGGCAGGTTCCGTCACCAAGCAGCGGAACATCCTGGGCCGTGGTCCCGGGTATGTACGGGACCCACTGTAAACATAGTTCGTTGATACCCCCGCTGGTTTCCAATAACAATCTTGCTTTACTCGGATATGGATCTATGTGTGCTGGGACGCTAGTTCACATAGCTAGATATCAGGGTAAGACGAGTAATAATAATAAAAGACGCCAGCCTTGGATCTGTGGTATACCGTGCTATATTTGCTTGTCCTGGATTTTATATCGGATTTCCGGTTTTATGAGTACTATTATATTTACTGCTCATGCTCTACTCTATTCCTTGTATCCACCTGCCTCCTGTCATGCCCGGAGTGCAGTTTGGTTGTATGTGCTTAGATTATGGTGACATAAGATAAGGGTATATAGATGAGGGTTTCCTTGTTTGGATTATTCCTTCGACGTACTAGTCTTATGGAGCCGTGATCTGAAACCATACAATCAGATTCGCTCGTCCTCGGCTTTATTTGGTTTATCGTTTTACATATGCTTACCCCTGCTCGCCACTTGGCTTTCGTATCACCACTCGCCTGGGGAGTTTCATCTGACTCCCCTGGATTCTCATGTCCAGGTCATGGAGCTTGGAGCGTGCGGACTCTACCTGTTGCTGATCAGAGTGGCGCAGCTGAAGCGTGGATCTCCAGCAGACCGATCGGAGTTCTATCCTTCCAGGCCCCCTGTATGCCTCTCGAGTTTTCCTTTTATAAACTCGTGAGTGCCTGTGTACTGCTCATACTTGCACTTCTCTTTGTAATCTCGCAATTGCGCCATTCTGGCGATGTAATATTTATGTAATATTGGATCACCTCTGGTGATAACTTTGTAATTGTACTCATGTGTTGGAATGTATAATGCACCACTTACTTCCGTACTCTGATTCTTGCCTGTACTGATGCTTAGCGTATATACGGGAGGGTAGTTCGGACCTACGTATATACGTCGCAGTGACGTCTCCGTATCCGCCAGGATCGGGGCGTTACAGATGGTCAAAGTAATGCAAACGAACAAATTCCACGTGCACAATGTTTAGTCCAATATCACACAGGTTAATACGATGCTCCATAGCGTCAAGTGTTGACAATCGAATTTAAACATATTATAGTATAAAATTAAAAATATCAAGTGTTAGGCTATCATTGAGGTTGGGTTCTCAAGTTCAAATTAAGCTATGACTTTGTTTTTTAAAAAAAATTTAAAAAAAAGGTTACGCTATTAATTAATTAATACAAGAAAAATCAATAGCAGACCCAGAAATAACTTTGATTTATTTGCACAAACATAGAATGAATAAGCAGGAGGAAGAAGAAAGAGAAACCGTACGTAGGCTGTCTAAAAATCATTGAAGACAAGTTCTCAAAAGCAGAGTTCCAAACTCCAGACGCAGGGCTAATCATAACCATCAAAGCAGCGCCAAGACGCGAGGATCAAAACCCGCGTCTCAGCAGCACTGCAGCACCAGGCGCGAGGGTCGAAACCCGCGTCTCAGCAGCACTGCACCACCAAGGCGCGAGGGTCGAAACCCACGTCTCAGTTATAACTGCCCTTATTATGGGGTCAATCACTGCTCACAATAACGGGGAAGTTAACCCCCATTATGGAGCGTTTTTAGGGGGCACGTTCGCCCCTGAAACCTCTATAAATATCCCCCGTTGCTATGGAGAAAGGTCGGTCAATTAGATCAGAGAATTCGGGAGAAGAACTTGACTTAAGAGCTTCCACAGAGAAGGAAAGAGAGTTCAACTCTTCAAGTAACTTGCTGCGTACAAGTTAATCTATGCCTATAATCTCTTTGAGATTTCTGGTCGACAGAGCTGTATTACTCCGTCCGCCAACCGAAGAGAAGATCCCCAAAAGTTCCTGACGTTCACCCGTCACAGAAAACAAGACTCACTTTCCACCGCCCCCTGAAGAACCCAGCATTAAACAAAGGAGGATTCAAGACTCATATCTTCCCTCTCTTGTAATCAGAGTATAAGTCCGTTGTAATTTTTCAATTGATTCAAGGAAATTTTACGCGAATTTTTCTCCCACCAAACAAGAGATGGCGACGCTGCTGGGGACTACCTTCTCCACTGACGAGCAAGTGGTGGCGCAAGGTGACGTCATTTACATAGGGAAAACGGTCGAATCACTTGTCGTGGAATTCGACCAAGCAAAGTATGAAGAGTTTCTTTTCTTCCGGCTCCAAGAGCCCAAAGGCCCGTGCTTACCGCAGGGTCTCTACGGGGAAATGCCCCGAAGTCCGCCCTGAGATTCTCTCTGACGCGGCAGCTCCGAAGGATGTTGTGGTCAATCGCGCCAGGCGTAACACACCCGCGCCAACGTCTCTCATGAGACCCGCGTGGTCAACTTTTCTGGTGTTCAGCCAGTCCATCCTCTTCCTCAGCACCAGGTCGTCGGGGGTTCCCTTCCACCCCCACGACGGAACCGGAACGCTAAACAGCGGCAGAGAAGGCGTGCGCGTCAACTACAAGTTGGAACGACCGATTGCCCAACGGAAGTAGGACGCGAGGCTCAGACCAGCGTACCACACCTGACACGTGAAGTCCGCGTTTGGCAGCCCAAACGCGAGGTTCACCAGACTGGCTCTTCTGAAGCCCCACTCCCCAAACGTCAATGCAAAGCTCGCGCACCTTGTCAAGTACATGAGGCACGCGCCTCTAGGCACGGGGCCCGGCAGCCCTGTATTTCTCAAGCGTCTCTCCCAGACGCAGTAATCAGCAGCGCAAGAGCTGCGTCTCTTATCAACAAAGACGCCAAGCTCACGCTCCGAAGCCGCAATGCAAGAGCTGCGTTCAGGCGCCCTGCGTCTCTGAACCCTGCGTCCCAGCTGTGCGAAGCAAGGATGCCTCCCGCCCTCAGTATTGCGAGGCTAATCTCTTTGATCCTCCTCCCACAGATCTAAGGGATTATTTGACAAAGAGAGAAGTGCTAATCGAATCACTTCATCATGTTGTTGCGAGCGGCTTATCACAATGCTCTCTGAATGTCGTTGCAGCTCAGGTCAACCAACAGTCTCTAGTTAGACAGCTGACCCTGATTCCCCGATCAGTTAAAAGGAATCGTTCCCACAGGAGGAGGATTTTCTCTGATGCTGAATATCCTGAGCTCACTACCAACAAGACGAGCAGGAGTAGGGGAAAGCAACCTGCGGTCAGCTCCCATGAGTCTGACACAGAGCCAGAAGGAGTGTACCAACACACTCGCACCCGGACTGGAGCAATCCCCCCGATTGACTACAATACCTTGGCCCGGGGCATTGAGGTAGATGACTCGCATTCCACTATTGCAGAGTCAAAGGCTTCAAACTCTTCTATAGAGAAAGAGGCCTTTATATATGACAAGCACTCCTGAGGAGACAGTTAGGCGCTTGGAGCAGCAAGCCCAGGTCCAGAGGAACAATTCGAGATGATTCGTGCTCAACAAGAATCTATCGATTCCCTCAAGTAGATGCTGGCACAATTGCTTGAAGACAAGAGGAAGTCAACCGACAAAGCCTCCTCTAAAAAGTCTAAAGGCAAACGAAAAGAGGGAGAAAGCTCATCTTCTGTACGTATAGAGGAGAAAGAGCAGCCTACTTCTGGTTCGTCTAAATCCTCGTCACAAGGAAAGGACGACCGAGACCAGAGAAGGGTTCACTCTAAAAGAATGAATCAATTGGAGCAACGTCTTGAGGCCCTTACTAACCGGAAAGGCCTGCAAGAAGCAGGGGTGGTCCGACTATATCCGACCGAGTGGGACCTTGTCCCATACCCTTCCAAGTTTAAGGCTCCGACCCTCCAAGCATCTAATGGGAAAGGGTCACCGAACCAACATATCTACTACTTTAAGTCTCAAACAGGGAATGTGGTAGATAACGATGCCATCCTGGCACGTTTGTTCATCGGCACCCTAAAAGGGCTCGCCTTTGAATGGTTCATGAAGTTCCCAGAGGGCTCCATCAAGAATTGGGGCGATTTGGAGAAGCTCTTCCTAACGCGCTTCTTTGAAGATGACTCGGAGGTCACCATGCCAACTCTTTTGGCCACCAAGTAACGAAAGGGAGAGTCCGTCAAGTCATTCGTAGAAAGATTTCAGAATGTAGCACTCCGATGTCCAAGCGGTATGACCTAGGTCACCCTGGTAGAAACATACCGTCACAATCTACAAACTTCACTCCTCGCCCAAATAGAGTTGCCGAAAGCCGCACCTGGAAGCAGTTGATCCAACAAGGTGAACAGGCTGAAGAAATTGTCGCCCGAGTTAGGGCAGAAGAAAACAAACCCAGACCTGAGAGGTCAACAAGGTGCGCACCAGACACATCTCTCCAAACAAAAAGGAAGGATAACTTGACGACAGAGACCAAGTCCCCCGTCAAACCTCAACCGGTCAAGGAAGTGGCTCTTCAAGCCAACCACGCGCCAGCAAGCAGTATTCCTTCAAGGACGAACATGTCGACTCGCTCTTCAAGTTACTTAACAAGAGCAACAGACTGAAGCTTCCTGAAGTTAGGCACCCTGAAGAGTCGGTAAAACTGATAGTCCTAACTACTGCTTGTATCACAGGATGCTGGGACACCCTATCAAGAGCTGTTATGTCTTCAAGGACATCCTTCAGGCTCTGACTGACGCAGAGGTATTAAAACTCCGTCCAGAGCAGAAGAAAGTGACAGCCAATATGACGTCATTTCTCCAGTTTGGAAGACAACCTCTAACACCCTCCGGAGTAATCCCTGTACCAAGAGGAGAGCTGAGAATGGTCAACATAGATCCTCACCAGCAGCAAAAGAAGGGCTTGTACCTATTCCTACACCTCAGGGGAAGTCATGTGGGTTCATCCCGACCTTGTGGATGGCCAGCAATGGACCACTGTAACCAGCAGGAAGTCCAAAGGCAAAGCTAAAGTTCATCCTGTAATGTGGTATGTGTCTCTTCTTAGGAAGCGGAGACTGATGTTCCCTCGCTGACTGATTCAGAAGAGGAAACAGTAGCTCTGGCCACAGAACCCAACCAACGTGTGGCGGAAACCCGTTCGGGTCAGTCATATTTGAAAAAATATGACGAAATAGCGGCAACTCCTCCAAAACCTGCTACGGAGCCAGCCAAGCCCTCCACAAAACAACCCGTGGAGGGACAGAAAGAGCTTCGGTTTTCTAAAGTTCTCTCAAAAGACATCGCGAAGGATCCACAGCACCTTATCGCTTTGATGTCCTGACTCAGCTGGCCAATATCCCGGCCCGAATCACTCTTTATGAGCTCCTCAGGCTATCGAAGTCAACCAGAGAAGCCTTGCAAGAGGCCTGGCTAATGCTGAGGTTTTCATGACCCAGGTGCCGATTCGGCCACAGGAGGAAGATGTAGAAGATTATTTCCATGCCTCCCAAAATGCTCCCTGCATCACCTTCACAGCAGATGATATGCAGGTCAAAGGGAAACACGATCGGCCCCTGTACTTCACAGGGTATATTGGTTCATCTGAAGTAAGTTGCATTCAGGTGGATCCTGGGTCCGCATTGAGCATTATGCCTCGCCGGGTCATGCAGCATCTAGGGATTCCTACTCACCGTTTGAGCGCTACCCAGACTACCATTTATGGGTTCAATGCCAATGGTACCCGTCCAATGGGGAAGATCAAGCTCAAATGCCAGATCGGGGATTTAATGTCGGAGGTGACATGCTACATAATCGATGCCGACACTTCCTACAATTTGTTGCTGGGACGACCATGGATTCATCGTAATTCTATCGTTCCCTATACTCTCCACAAGTCATGAAATACATCGACGGGAGTGGAAAGGTTCGAACGTTGATTGCCGAAAGGCATCCGTTCAAGGGAGTCGAGAATTATTTCACAGATTCTCTCCTGTATCAGGACTCTGTGGAAACAGATGAAATCCCGCAACCAGAGGAGCCAGACTCTGGTAATGAAGCCGACACCGAGCCAGAAAAAGAAGAGTGCATGTGGGAGCTAGATCCACTTGTAACGAGCATTAATAAGCTCGATGTTGATAACACCACCGATGATGTAGGTGGATGGTATATTAATGAAGAATTAGATTTGACTTATTTCTCTGTGTTCGCTTCTGATTCAGTGCCGTCAGACACTAGTACCGAAGTGGATGATGACCTCTGATCGGCAATGGATGCTTTGACATCATTGCATGTACCAATGAAATCGTCCTTCGAAACATGCCAAGATGCCGGTAATGCGCAAGAATCAATATTCATGGTTCCAGCAAGATGGAAAGGCCAAAAACCAATTCTTTTTAGATGAATTAAATCCAACCGATATCCCATGGAGAATCAGAAAGCGAGAAGGAACCCCCTCAGTTCGGTCATTATGAGCCAAATGCACTCAGAATGATGAAAAGCATGGGATATGATCTGACAAATGGTCCAGGGCTGAATTTCGGCAAAGGGAGGAGAACACTACTCCGATCTTTTGTGCCAAAAGGGAAATCCCTTGATTATTATCATCAGACTTGCAGGGGGTTGGGCTATGTGCGAACTCCGATCCCATCAGCCTCTGGCTCTGGAGAGTCATATCCCATGATTACTCTTCAGGCGCGGCATCGTGGGAGTCAGATGTTAGTGTCGGCAACATCTTCAGAGAACTTTCAGTGAATATAGTTTCAACAAGCCACCTGGAAGATGGAGATGAAGAGATGATCCAATCCGATACAGATCCTTGGATCAAACACTTAAATGCTCTTTGGGATACTCGCTTTGAACAGCGTGAACTACCCACGGAAGATAAGGTTGTTCAGATCAATCTAGGAGATGAGGCTAATCCTAAACCCATCTTTATAAGCGAAGGCCTGTCACCTTCTGAGAAAAAGGATCTAATATCTCTTATACAAGAATATATAGATGTCTTCGCCTGGAATTACGAGGGCATGCCTGGACTTGATCCTCGAGTGGCTATGCATCGCCTCAACATTAATACGGACGTAAAGCCTATCAAACAACAACAGCGACGGTTCCGTCCAGAAGTAATGGAGAAAATTTAATCAGAAGTCAGAAAACTTATAGACTCTGGCTTCATTAGGGAAGAACAACATCCTGATTGGATAGCCAACATCGTCCCCGTTGCTAAGAAGAACGGAAAGATCCGGATCTGCATTGATTTTCGTGATCTAAACGAGGCCAGTCCCAAGGACGAATTCCCACTGCCAATCACAGATGTCATGATTGACAATACATGTGGATTCGAGCGAATGTCCTTCATGGATGATTTTCAGGATACAATCAAATCAAAATGTATCCTGATGATGAAAAACATACCTCTTTTAGGACACTACTGGGGGTATACTGCTACACCGTCATGCCCTTCGGACTAAAGAATGCAGGGGCGACATATTAAAGGGCCATGAACGCCATTTTTCACGAACACATGCGCAAAACGGTGGAATGCTATGTTGACGACATCGTAGTAAAAAGCTGCGCTAAAGGTGATCATATAACTGATTTAAAGGTTGTCTTCGACATTATGCGGGCCCATCAATTGAAGATGAACCCCGCCAAATCCTTCCTGGGGGTGGCCAGTGAAAAATTCCTAGGATTTGTCGTAACCTCCACGGGGATTCATTTGGACTCGGAAAAGGTTCGCGCTATCTAGGAAATGCAACCTCCAAAAAACCTCAAAGAGCTCAGGGGATTGCAAGGACGATTGGCGTACATCCGAAGGTTTATCTCAAATCTCTTCGGAAGATGCCAACCCTTTACCAAATTAATGAAGAAGGGTGTTTCGTTCATTTGGGACAACGCTTGCCAGCAAGCATTTGAGGAAATTAAACAGTACCTCACACAACCACCAGTCCTTACAGCTCTGATTGTTATACATATTTGCATATTTTACCGCTTCCATACCATGCATATTGTATATAAAAATGTGATTTTTAATCCTTTTCTCTCTATTTTTGCAGGTCCACAACTTAAAAGAGAAAAAGCCCAAAATCTCTTTAATTAGCAATAATTAAAGAGATTTAATCCAAAGCCCAAAAGAGCCCAAGTTTGAATTCAGAATCAAAGGAGATCCACGCGCCAACTCAATGTTCTAGAAAGCCACGTGGCTAACAAACTTGTAACAACTTCACAACAGAAAGTTGTTAGCCAACCATTTCCAAACGGCCGCGCCTTGCCCCGCGCGCGCGGCAGGATCTGGGCCGTTGAGCCCCGAATTTTTCTCCAACGATCTGGGCTCTAGAGGCTTCTCACTGAGGGCTATAAATAGAGGACCAGAGTCTGCGTGAGGAGAACAGAGAGAAGAGAGAGAAGAAAATAGGGAAATTCTTGTATTTTGTTATTCTCCTAGGTTTTTAGTCTTCATCTTCTTCCTCCTAGAGATTTTGACAAAGTGAGAGAGAGAGTGCTGTTTGAAAGCTTGTATCAAGAAAGTGACATTCTTGTAAGCAAGGATTTATCAAAGAGCTCCATTCATCTCTTTGCAATCTCTAGTATGCTTTACTTTACTTTGCTTTAATTTATTGCTTTCATTCTAGTGCTATTTCATTTGCTTTAGTTCTATTGCTTTACATCATGAATAGTTGCTTTATTTCTAGTGTAATGGATAGCTAAGTCTCTATTACATGGCTAGCTAAGAACTTACCTAGCTAACTTCTATCTCTTTGGATGATGCTTATCTTTATACTTGCATTGTGATATTTCTTTTACTTACCAAGGAAGTAGAGTTGCTTTCCCTTGGCAATTGCTTGTTCATACTCCATATGACTCATGTGTGCCTCATTTAGAGCCTTGTGTAGAACAAGTGCCTTTGATGGAACATGGAGATGGATCACCTACATATGCTACTTGTAAGAACAACTTCTCTACTTCAAGCTAATTTGTTGTTATGTCTTGAATGTTTGAATGAATGTTGATTCTTCGAACTTAGCATCTTTGAGTACCTATCCTAGAGTTCATCATTGAACATCTATCTAGAGAGCCAATGGATTCATATGAGGCTTCAAGCTAAGAATAAGAGAACACTCATCTCCATAACGGTAAAATACTTGAACAAACAAGCAAGTTATTCCTATTGCCAATGAATCAACATGAGGCAATATAGCATCACCATTGAGTTTAGTAAGTTAGCAATGAGGTAAAGTCAGCTAGCCATGTACCTTCTCATCTAAAGTTTTCTAACACTTTCTTTACTAGCTTTTCTTTCTTTGTAACACACTTCATCCAAGTTCTTTTGATTTCTTTTTCCATAATGCACAAATCCATCACTTCTTTTCATGTTGCTTCTTGCATTTGTGTAAATACATAGAAGAATCTTCGTTTTTCATTTCTTCACTCCATACCGTAACGCTTCTATCGCTAGCTTTCCCGGAGAATCGACCCGGTATAGCCTTGCTATAGCGGAGATTGGAAAGGGTATATTGATCTTTGAATACATTTGTGGAGTAAACGAGCACCAAGGTTAACTCTAAACCTTTCTTCTTTAATTGAATACTTGTGTAATAACTCTACATTACTCTTTTCCAATCAAATTTTTGGCGCCGTTGCCGGGGAGAGCAACGGTTTTTTGGTTAAAAGTGAAGAACTAATGAATCTTCTTCTCTGTTACAGGTTACAGGTGAAGAAAACAGGAAAATTTGCATTGCAGAATACATATAAGCGGCTCTGGGCCTCTGCTCTCGAAAGCAGAGACCAGTTGCCCTCTGACTTGCCGCGTTCCCACGGCAAAAGCCGCGGTTCTGCGGCAAGGAGGAGTTAACTACTGACCACTTTTCTGCAGGGCTTGCTTCTCTGCAAAATACTGCTGCTGCAATACATAAAATCTTGTTTGTTTCACCTATTACCTGCTAATAATCAACAGTAAAAATTAGTTGAAAAGTTAAAAAAATTTTTTAGACATTTGCATTCTAGGCACGTGTCTTTCAATTCCTTTACTTTTACTGTTGAAGAGTGCTGGAGGCAAGGTACGTAAGCATAGCATCTAGACTAGGAATCACTCTTTGCTTGATTTAATTACGCTTTGAGTGAACCTTGTTTGTTATATTGTACACGTGCACAAATCAACTTTAAGGGCATAACCCATAAGAAAGATAAGGTGGGGATTTTATCACCCTTTCCTTAGCCCACAAATCATTTTCCCACGCACTCACAATCCTAAGCTTCTAAATAAAAAATTGCTAGACGTTGGCCCTAGGGACATCCGGACTCACTTAGGAGATTATCCTAAGGGGAAAAAGTGTTGGAAAGTGACTTTTGTAAAATCAGTGTCTAGGAAAGGGGTTGAGGGCCGAAAGCCCGAAGGTTGCTGGTTACTTAATTAAGGAACGTCTCTGACGGAAAACCTCCCACCAACCTTACCTTTCCTGGCTGATTTGCTTATAGTCAAAGTCTACACTAAACCTCCTGTGGACGATCTAAAGTTAGGAGTCGTCTAGGTCCAGGAAACCTAGAAAGCTTGGATTGATTTTTTTTCTCTTTTTTCTTGATTGTTATTTTTTTTTCATTTTCCGCCTGTGTGAAAGGTGCACGTTGATTGTGTAATTGTATGCAAGAGTGGTATCGAGATCCGAATTCTGCTAGGCTTGTAAGAACTTCTACACTGCCACATACACCACCACTCGACACAATCATGACCACCAACGTTTCGTTGCAAGACAAGTTTTATCCGATTCGCACATCACTTCCATCGTGCATTCTCCTCCCAAACACAAATGGAAATAACTTTGAGTTGAAGCCCCAGTTCATAAACACAATTCCACGATTCCATGGCCTTGAATTTGAGGATGCGTACTTCTTCATCCGAGAGTTTGAAGAAGTATGCCTTATGATGAGAATTTTCCAGTTAACCGAGGATGCAGTCAGACTTAGGTTTATACCTTTTGCACTTAAGGATATCGCTAAGAAGTGGCTTTATAATCTCCCAGTTAGCTCAATTTCTTCTTGGGATGATTTCGTTAAGGTCTTTCTTAAAATTTTTATCCTATCCATAAGACAGCTCTTATGAAGAAGAATATAATGCAATTCAAATAAGAAGCCAATGAACCGTTTTGGAAGTATTTTGAGCGCTTCAAAGACCTAGTAGCCCTGTGTCCCCATCACGGTATAGAAAAATGGCGCCAGTGCCAGATTATCTATGATGGGCTTGATTACCAGACTAAGACGCTCCTTGAAACCATGTGTCAAGGAGAATTCTTAAAGAAGGATGAAGATCAGGGTTGGGATCTTTTTGAGGCATTAGCTGAAAAGACAGTCCAGTGGGAATCATGTACTGAGAAACCTAAAACCACAACTTCCAGAACTGGTTTACATTCCATAGGATCCTCAATAGCTGCAGAAGCTAAAATCACACAGTTGATGAAGAGGATTGAGTTGCTAGAGTCCAGGGAAAACTCTGCGGTGAATCAGGTCAACCCATCACCTGTTGTTAATCCGGGTTGTACCTACTGCCATGATCAGAATCATCTGTTTGAGGAGTGTCCAGTTTATCAAACTCAAATGTTTCAGGAGAGTACGAATGCCGCGTACACCAGACCAACTTACAATCCTTACTCCAAAACCTATAATCCGGGATGGCGAAACCATCCGAATTTCTCTTGGAGTCAGTCTGGCCCTGAGCAGCCGAGACAACCATTTTCACAACAATACCCTACTCAGTCTCATCTACCGACTTACCACCAGAACCCACCAAATGTTCATTCATACCAGAGTCCACCCAGATTCCAGTCATATCAACATCCTGTGCCTTACCAAACAAATTTTCAGCCCCAGTTTCAGCATCATCCACCACCCAATCCTTCAGACAAAAGAATTTCTGATTTGGAGAAAATGATAGAGACCTTATCTAAGAACCAAGCTTCAATGATGAACAATCAGCAGCAGGACATGAACAAATTGCAAATTCAAATAGGGCAGTTGGCTAACTCTTTGACTGAAAGACAAAAAGGAATGCTACCTAGCCAACCTGTGCCCAATCCCAAAGCCCATTTTCCTCTGCACGAAGATGAAGACTTGGGACCCAGCCAATGCCAAGCCATTCAAATCCTTAGATCTGGAAAGCATGTAGATAATAAGGTTTCAAATTATTCTCCCAAATCTGTGCCAATGCCACCACTTTCTGTTCCAATACAGCCTTTGCAAGATAGTCCTTCATCAAGCACACAACCATCCACTTCCCAGTCTAAAGGAAAAGAGAAAGTTGATGAGCAAACATATAAGCCTGTTGTCCCATTCCCAAATAGGCTCACAAATCATAAGATGAATGCTCACATGGAGAAGATAAGAGAGATATTCAACCAAGTACAAATCAATGTCCCTCTCTTAGATGCCATTCAACAAGTCCCATCCTACGCTAAGTTTTTGAAAGAAATGTGTACTAAAAAGAGAAAAGCAAATGTCCCTAAAAAAGTCTTTTTGGCTTCCAACATAAGTGAACTGCTCAATGGTCCTATCCCTGTGAAGTACAAAGATCCAGGGAGCCCTACCATTTCTTGTATCATAGGGAGACCACCATAAATAGGGCTTTGCTAGACTTGGGTGCGAGCATCAATCTTCTCCCTTTTCCGTCTATCAGCAGTTAGGGTTAGGCAACCTTCGTCCTACCCAGATGACTATTCAATTGGCTGACCGCTCTGTAAAGATTCCCAAGGGAGAAATTACAGATGTTTTGATACGGGTCGGGGAATTCATTTACCCCGTGGACTTTGTTGTTCTTGAAACACAGCCTGTACAAAATCACAGAGCGCAAACACCTGTCATTCTCGGACGTCCTTTCTTAGCCACCGCGAACGCAATAATCAACTGCCGAAATGGATCAATGCGGTTAACGTTCGGAGATATGACGAAAGAGGTGAATGTCTTCCATCTGGGGAAGCAGCCAAGGGATGTGGACAATGATTCTTTTGAAGTGAACTTGATTGAGGGATTGACCAGTGAACATGTGGAGGAAATTGAGTATGAGTCTGAAGAGGAGTTTGAGTTGGAGTCGGATGACTTCAACCTGGATCAGATTATTGGATCAAATGTTGAACGGACCACTAATTCCACACCTATTCTTCCCTTGCACCATGAGCAACCAGTTATAGATCCGGTACCTTCTTCTGAGCTTAAGGCTTTTCCCGATCATCTCAAGTACAAGTACTTGGATGAGAAGGAATCTTTTCCTGTAATAATTGCATCCAATCTTACTGAGCAACAAGAAGAGGACCTTCTGACTGTGTTAAGGGAAAATAGAGAAGCCATTGGTTGGACCATGGCTGATATCAAGGGGATTAGTCCTGCCATTGTCCAACATAGGATTCACTTGACGGAAGATGCTAAGCCTAAACGAGACCCACAGCGTAGACTTAACCCTATTATGCAAGAAGTTGTTAGATCTGAGATATTGAAACTATTAGACAATGGGATTATCTATCCCATATCTGATAGTCAATGGGTAAGTCCAGTTCACGCTGTGCCTAAGAAAGCTGGATTTACTGTGGTGGAGAATGAGAATAAAGAATTGATACAAACACGTCTTCCAACGAAGATTCGAGTTTGTATTGATTATAGGAAGTTGAATACCGCCACACGTAAAGACCACTTTCCACTTCCATTTATTGATCAAATGCTGGAGAGATTGGCGGGACACGAGTACTATTATTTCCTGGATGGATATTCAAGATATAATCAGATCCCAATTGCTCCCGAAGACCAAGAGAAGACTACCTTCACCTGTCCCTTTGGAACATTTGCTTACCGAAGGATGCCCTTCGGTCTTTGCAATGCTCCTGCAACGTTTCAACGTTGCATGTTGAGCCTCTTTTCGGACATGGTGGAGAAATTTTTGGAAATTTTTATGGATGATTTTTCGATCTATTGGGATTCCTTTGAGCAATGCTTGTACCATCTGAAGCTAGTTTTACAACGTTGTATGGAGAAAAACTTGACACTTAATTGGGAAAAGTGTCATTTTATGGTCAAGCAAGGAATCGTACTTGGGCACAAGGTATCAAGAATAGGAATCGAGGTAGACAAGTCCAAAGTGGAAGTCATAACGAAGCCCACTGAACCGACGTGCTTAAAAGACATTAGATCATTTTTAGGGCACGCCGGTTTCTATAGGCGATTTATTCAAGGGTTTAGCAATATTGCAAGACCCTTGACAAATCTCTTAGGAAAGGATGTACCCTTCATCTTTGATGAGGAATGTCAAAAATCATGGAAAGAGCTTAAGAATAGACTTGTCTCTGCACCGATCATATCTGCACCAGATTGGACCAAGCCTTTTGAGATTATGTATGATGCCTCTGACTTTGCTATAGGCGCTGTTTTAGGGCAGCGTATTGATAATAGGCAACACGTAATCTATTATGCTAGCAGAACGCTGAATGATGCCCAACTCAACTACACAACTACTGAGAAGGAATTTTTAGCAGTTGTCTTTGCGTTGGAGAAATTTCGTCAATATCTGCTAGGGTCCAGAACTGTTATTTTCACTGATCACTCCGCCCTAAAATACTTGATGCAAAAGAAGGATGCTAAGGCAAGACTGATTCGATGGATACTTCTTTTGTAAGAGTTTGATTTGGAAATAAAGATAAAAAGGGCGTTGAGAACGTGGTAGCAGATCATTTGTCGAGAATCCCAAATGCACCTAAAGAGAGAATACCGATTAACGATGATTTTCCTGACGAGCATATTTTTGAGATATGTGGAGAGCCCTGGTATGCTGATATAGTGAACTATCTTGCTACCAGGCAAATACCTTCTCATTGGTCAGGACAAGAAAAACACCGTTTTCTACGCCAAATGCGGTTCTTCTTTTGGGATGAACCATATTTATTCAAATATTGTCCTGACCAAATCATACGTAGATGCCTTCCTGAGGATGAACATCAGAGCGTTTTGACATTCTGTCACAAGTTAGCTTGCGGTGGACATTTTGGTCCACGAAAAACTGCTGAGAAAGTGCTTCAGAGTGGATTCTACTGGCCCACTCTCTTTAAGGATGCATATAATTTCTGCAAGCTCTGTGATAAATGTCAAATGACGGGTCGTATCACACAAAGAGACATGATGCCCCTCACACCCATCTTGGAAGTAGAAATTTTCGACCTCTGGGGCATCGATTTTATGGGACCCTTTCCTCTGTCCTACGGTAACCAGTACATTTTGGTAGCCGTAGATTATGTTTCTAAGTGGGCTGAAGCAATTCCAATACGGACGAATGACAACCATGTTGTCATTAAGTTTTTAAGAGAATACATCATCTCTCGCTTTGGAGCCCCCCGTGCGATAATAAGCGATAATGGGAGTCATTTCTGCAATAGGGCTTTTGAAGCTTTGATGCGAAAATACTCTATTACTCACAAATTATCCACGGCTTATCATCCTCAAACCAATGGGCAAGTTGAAGTCACGAATAGACAGATAAAACTTATTTTGGAGAAAACTGTAGGACAGAACCGTAAGGATTGGTCCATCAAACTCACTGATGCCTTATGGGCATACAGGACCGCTTACAAGACTGTCCTCGGTATGTCTCCATATCGAGTTGTATTTGGAAAACCTTGTCACTTGCCTGTTGAATTAGAACACCGAGCTATGTGAGCTTTAAAGCAGCTGAACTTGGATTTGGATAAAGCCGGTGTTCTACAGAAGTTGCAGTTATCTGAGCTTGAAGAGCTGAGAAACGAGGTATACGACAACGCTCGGATCACGAAACACAGAACCAAGCTTTTTCACGATAAATCCATTCACCGAAAGGTTTTTGTCGTGGGACAAAAGGTTCTGTTATACAATTCAAGACTCCACCTTTTCCCTGGTAAATTGAGAACCAGGTGGTCAGGGCCATTCATTGTTCACAAAGTTTTTTCCCACGGTGCGATCGAGATTCTTGACCCGAATAATGGCAACATATTCACTGTGAACGGACAACGTTTAAAGCCATTTCTTACCACCGATTTTGTGTCACACGAAGTTCATGAATTGGGTCTTTGTGACCCAGTTTATTTGTGACAAATTCCATCTGTACAGTTTCCCGTGTATTTTCCTGAATACCATTTTGGGACCACACTTGTAAATAATTTTCTTTTACACTTTTTGTAAATAATAATAAAAAAAATAAATAATAAATAATAAAAAAATTTTTTAGGGATTTTTGTGCTTCAAAGAGTTTTCAATTCCTAGGATTTTCTCTTCCCTAGGATTCCTTTCATTTCCAAACTCTTTTGACCTAGGGTTGTAAATATACCTTTGACCTAGGGTTAAATTTGGAAACCATTTTTTTCCCCTCCTATAAATACTCTTTTTCACCTATCTTCCTCCCTCAAACGAGAACATCCACTCAGATCTGAAATATTCCTTCAACAGCCGACCTCCACCAAAATTCTGCTCCCTAGTTTCATCTAATCCGTCGCGCCCTGCCGCAGCTCCGCCGCCTTTCTGACACCTCAGGAGCGCCGGAAGAGTTCAGATTGACTGATTTTTTTTCCTGGAGACAGAAACAGACCCATTCTTCCCGTAGCTGTCTCTGGTGCCTTATGCACACCTGTCTTTCGATTTCCCCCCACGACATCCGGGGGTGGTTTGATCTCTTGTCCCTTGGTTCCTTTGCTCTAATTTTTACTGTTATTTATGGCCCCTAGTTTGTTTGTGGAAAGGGATTTCTCTACACTTTTGAATGATCAAGGGGGATATGGGCATATATTTGTAGATCTAATACGTGCGTGGAATTGGTATTCCTTAGTTTATGATAACAATGACAATGATGCTTACTATTGCCCTGAATTGGTCACCACATTTTACAACACATTGGATCATGCATCTGTTAATCATAACACACAACAATTCACAGTTCATATGCCATTAGGTGACATCTTTGTCACCATTCCACTCATTGCTGAAATCACCGATATCCCCATTCATCCCCATCATACTGACCCCTTGCCACTGGTTGCTTACACGCCCTCTGGACACCTAGGGCCCAACCTGAGGATATTCCTGTGGAGTCCTCTTCGGAGGAGAGCTTAGAGGAGGTAAATGAGCCCCAATTCTGGACACAGGATCCCCCCACAGAATCATGAGCCTTCATGTCCGCCATCTGGAAGGGCATGAAGAAGATCTTTAGAGGGTAAGTTCGTCTGAGGAAGAAGGTCGAGGAGAATTCCTCTCGTTTGGACAGTATAGAGGCCGCATTGAGACGATCACAATCTGCTGGACCAAGCACCACCGCTGGTCCAAAGAGACAGAGGGGATGATTTTTATCCTTTACCTATTTTCATGCATATTCTTATCTTGCATACATTGGGGACAATGCATGAGATAAGTATGGGGGGGTAGATGCTAACATAGGATTTTTCATTTTCTTTTTAGGCCTTTTATTTTTATTTTTAGGATTTTCAGTTTTCTTTTTAGGTTTTCTCTTTAGATTTTACCTTTCTTTATAGATTTTCTACTTTCTTGTTAGATTTTATTTTATTTTAGAAAAAAAATAAAAATAAAAAAAAAGAAGAAATTCTTTGATCCATGTTTAAAGAATCAAACTTGAAATTTAGGGATTAAGGAAGCTCTAAATTAAGATTTCTAATTATAAGTTGAAAAGAGGAGTTTTGTTAGATTTTTAGGTTAAGTAATAAAGGATTAGAAAAATTACTAGATTTTAATTCTTTCTTTAGATATAAACATTAAACATATTGAAGGATTAATCAAAGACTTCGTGATTTTATTTACACATATATATAATAAAAAAAATTAAAAGAAAAAAATGTACAATAATAAATAATAAATACTTAGCCACTGACTAAGCTGGTTAGCCGTGCCTCAAGAAGCATTACCGATCACGCCTAAAGGTGGTTAAGTCCTTAAATTCCTTCGTGGCCTTTTTTACTCGAGACCTTAAACCCGAGGGATGTTTTCTCATCTGGTGCCCTAAGACCATCTGGTTTGGGAGTCATCGGTTAAAGGCTCGCTACAAGGGTAAACTAGAAAGCTTAAGGATGCTAAGGAAATGTAAATAAATAAACATAAATAAAATAAAAAAAAGAAAAAAATATTATATATATTAGTAAATAAATAAACTTAGTCTAAGAAAGATCCTTCATATTTATAGATATATATATCCTAGGATTGATGCAAAATCCGGTTTTTGATCTTTTCCCTAAAATCTTAACCTAAGTTGAAAACAAAACTCCAATTAGACACTTATAAGAGGAATGAAAAGTTAGAGTAACCTGAAACCTAAAGATCAAGTTAGAATCTTTAAAACATGGATCAAAAATTTCACTAACCCTTTTATTTTTCTTTATAGATTTTGTGGGTGCAATCCGCTGAAAACCCTCAGGAGACAACACTCCTCCTCTAGGGTAACCTAGAGGTTTAACGGCTTGTTGCACATGCTCAGTGCAATCGTGTCACCTACGAAAGTGGTGTAATAAACTAGTTAGGATTTTCTTTTTCTTTTTTTTTCTTTTCTTGTTTTGCTCGAGGACGAGCAAAAGCTAGGTATGGGGGTGTGATTGTTATACATATTTGCATATTTTACCGCTTCCATACCATGCATATTGTATATAAAAATGTGATTTTTAATCCTTTTCTCTCTATTTTTGCAGGTCCACAACTTAAAAGAGAAAAGGCCCAAAATCTCTTTAATTAGCAATAATTAAAGAGATTTAATCCAAAGCCCAAAAGAGCCCAAGTTTGAATTCAGAATCAAAGGAGATCCACGCGCCAACTCAACGTTCTAGAAAGCCACGTGGCTAACAAACTTGTAACAACTTCACAACAGAAAGTTGTTAGCCAACCGTTTCCAAACGGCCGCGCCTTGCCCGCGCGCGCGCGGCAGGATCTGGGCCGTTGAGCCCCGGATTTTTCTCCAACGATCTGGGCTCTAGAGGCTTCTCACTGAGGGCTATAAATAGAGGACCAGAGTCTGCGTGAGGAGAACAGAGAGAAGAGAGAGAAGAAAATAGGGAAAATTCTTGTATTTTGTTATTCTCCTAGGTTTTTAGTCTTCATCTTCTTCCTCCTAGAGATTTTGACAAAGTGAGAGAGAGAGAGTGCTGTTTGAAAGCTTATATCAAGAAAGTGACATTCTTGTAAGCAAGGATTTATCAAAAGAGCTCCATTCATCTCTTTGCAATCTCTAGTATGCTTTACTTTACTTTGCTTTAATTTCTTGCTTTCATTCTAGTGCTATTTCATTTGCTTTAGTTCTATTGCTTTACATCATGAATAGTTGCTTTATTTCTAGTGTAATGGATAGCTAAGTCTCTATTGCATGGCTAGCTAAGAACTTACCTAGCTAACTTCTATCTCTTTGGATGATGCTTATCTTTATACTTGCATTGTGATATTTCTTTTACTTACCAAGGAAGTAGAGTTGCTTTCCCTTGGCAATTGCTTGTTCATACTCCATATGACTCATGTGTGCCTCATTTAGAGCCTTGTCTAGAACAAGTGCCTTTGATGGAACATGGAGATGGATCACCTACATATGCTACTTGTAAGAACAACTTCTCTACTTCAAGCTAATTTGTTGTTATGTCTTGAATGTTTGAATGAATGTTGATTCTTCGAACTTAGCATCTTTGAGTACCTATCCTAGAGTTCATCATTGAACATCTATCTAGAGAGCCAATGGATTCATATGAGGCTTCAAGCTAAGAACAAGAGAACACTCATCTCCATAACGGTAAAACACTTGAACAAACAAGCAAGTTATTCCTATTGCCAATGAATCAACATGAGGCAATATAGCATCACCATTGAGTTTAGTAAGTTAGCAATGAGGTAAAGTTAGCTAGCCATGTACCTTCTCATCTAAAGTTTTCTAACACTTTCTTTACTAGCTTTTCTTTCTTTGTAACACACTTCATCCAAGTTCTTTTGATTTCTTTTTCCATAATGCTCAAATCCATCACTTCTTTTCATGTTGCTTCTTGCATTTGTGTAAATACATAGAAGAATCTTCGTTTTTCATTTCTTCACTCCATACTGTAACGCTTCTATCGCTAGCTCTCCTGGAGAATCGACCCGGTATAGCCATTGCTATAGCGGAGATTGGAAAGGGTATATTGATCTTTGAATACATTTGTGGAGTAAACGAGCACCAAGGTTAACTCTAAACCTTTCTTCTTTAATTGAATACTTGTGTAATAACTCTACATTACTCTTTCCCAATCAAGCTCCGGTGTCTGAAAACCTTTTCTGATATATGTCCGAGCAATGGATCATTCTTTAGGAGCTTTACTAGCTCAGAACAATGATCAAGGACGAGAGCAAGCGATCTACTATTTGAGTAGAACAATGATCGGGGCCGAACATCGGTACAACCCGATCGAAAAGGAATGTTTGGCATTGGTGTTCGCTTTTCAGAAAATGCGACACTATTTGGTAGGCCAAACTATAAATGTCATATCAAAAGTCAACCCCTTGAGGTTACTCATGACAAAGCCATCATCGTTAAACGGTCAGCTGGCAAAATGGGCAATATTGCTATCCCAATATGAAATGCACTTTTTACCACAAAAAGCTGTGAAGGGACAAGCGGTGGCGGATTTCCTCGCTGAGCATCCAGATCCGAGGGCAGCCAAACTTTACGAGGATCTCTCAGATGAGGTCGTTGAAGTCTGCTTGACCCAGACATCTTTCGAAAGGCAAGTGTGGTAACTTTTCTTTGACGGTGCATCGAGAACAGGCCCAAAAGGACATATAGTGGCAGGAGTAGGGATAGTACTCGTATCCCCACAGAACTATGTGATTCTTCGAGCCGTCTCATTAACCGAGCCTTGTTCCAACAATGTAGAGGAGTACAATGCCCTTTTGATTGGAATGCAACTCGCCGATGAGATTGGCGTCAAAAATCTCGAGGCATATGGTGACTCTAAACTCATCGTCAACCAAGTTCGCGGGGAGTACGAAGTCAGACATGAAGATTTGGTACCCTATTACAACGCAACTGTCCACATGGCCGAGAGATTTACAAACTTCTACATTAACCATGTACCACGCAAGCAAAATGCACTTGCAGATGCACTGGCATCCCTCGCTGCCTCCTTAGCTCTTCCAGCTGGAGCAGTAGAGAGAATATTTGTCCACAGCCACGACCTGTATTGCCCGAGAATTGCCCCTGAGGACTACCCGGAGCCAACAGGAGATCATCAAGACAAGGAAGTGCTTGAGTCGTCAACCGGTCCAGAGTCTAGAGACTGGCGGTTCCCTTACATTAATTATATCCTATACGGCATCCTGCCTGAAGACACCAAAGAAGCGGCTGCCATTAGAAGGAAAGCTCCCAAATTCTACTATAATGCGATCACACGAACATTGTATCGTCGATCGCATGACGGGATCTTGCTTCGCTGCCTTTCACAAAAAGAGGCACATGAGGTATTGAAAGAAGTCCATGACGGCATGTGTGGAGCCCATCAACCTGGTCCAAAACTTGCATATCGACTCCAAAGGTTGGAATATTATTGGCCTAAGATGATCGCTAACGCCATCGCTTATGCCAAAAGATATCACGCCTGTCAAGTGCATGGTGATTTCATCCATCAAGCACCAGGATACCTTCACTCTACGACCTCTACCTGGCCGTTTGAGATGTGGGGGATGGATGTAGTCGGCCATATCTGAAAGATCACCTAGAGGGAGGGTGAATAGGTGATTATGCTGATCTAGTCAACTCAATACGGAATTTAAAAACTAAATGCAATACACTCAAGTGCAATCTACAAATGATGCACACACAACCAAGCCAAGCAATAAGAATGCACAATATGAATAGTTGCAAGGCACAAAGTAAAGAGAGAGATAGAGAGAGAGTCAATGGATCAAGCGCAAACAACAAGATATGTTACGAGGTTCGAGCACCCAGCTCTACACCCCCGCCTTCGACACACGAAGGATTTCCAATCAACTAGCTAGTCCACCTAGGACTCTTACAAGGAGTACCCAACTCCTCTCTTTATAACCACAACCTCCTCCTTGAGGTAAGCTCCAATCCAACCAAACAATCACCTCACAACCCGAGGGATTAGCACAAAGCAAACACAAGGATCACCTCACAACTTGAGGGATACAACCCAAGGCACAAAGCCAAACAAAGATTGGGTTTTTAACCTGGTGGTCTAAACAACAACCACAAACAATCTCTTTCTCACACGCAAAGATCCTATAGAAAAGATAGTAGATTTTTGCTCAAGTGTGGAGAAAACCAAGGGATTTGAAACCAGCAACTCAAAGAAAATCTTTGGGAAATAATAGAAATGAAGATAGTGAAGTTCAACAAAAGCTTTTCCCAAAATCCCTTTTCTTTGGTTTTTCAAACCCTAATAAAAACACCAAAAAGATTGTTCAATTTGAATCCAAAAACCTCTTTTAATTGCTGTGAAAACACCAGAGAGTATGGAAAAATTCGCACAAAAAATCTTAGAGAAAAACTCTTGCCAAAGGGGTATTTATAGGCAAATCTGGAAACTAGCCGTTGGCAGCAGATTTTGCCAAAATAACCCTACCGGTCGACCGCCCAACGGTCAATTTTTGCCCGTTGGCAGCTACCGGTTGACCGCCCCGGTCGACCCAAACAAACAGAGAGCTCTGCTCTCTGACCCGGTCGACCCGGACGGTCGACCGTCCCAAGTCTGCCAAACGTGCACAATTCTGTGAACGTCGGTCGACCGACCCGGTCGACCGACTTCAGCCAAGTCGACTTGGTCAGAAGACTAGTCGACTGGTGAAGCCTGGATCAGAAAACTGGGTTAAAAACATGTTTAAAAATTCTTTTATCTTTTCTAAAAATCACCAAAAATAGTTTTATCATTTTGCATTGATATATAAACATGTGGTAAAAAGTTTAGCTCAAATATCAATCAATATGAATTATTTTTGTGTCTAATCATTTTTATCAAAAACCAAAAACTGTATTTTCTAAAACTTGGATTTTGAATAGAAAATACGTTTTGTCCAAAACACTTCCAAATACAAAAACATGATATTAAGCAACATTGAAGCATGATGCATATGGATAGAAATCCAATATACATGAAACATATATATATCATAGTTTTTGTCATTAATTCTGAAAAGGGAACACCTAGAGGGGGGTGAATAGGTGTTAGTGCTAATCTAAAACTAATTGCAAAACTAAGTGCGCTAAATGCGGAAGGTAATGCAAATGTTGCACAAACTAATACAATACAACAAGTGTAGCCGAATCCCCCTTGCGAGGCTCTGGACTAACTCCTCTCGATTCCCCTTGAAATGGGTTGAGGCGCTATGTGAAGCTCTTGTTGGATGAGTATAAGTTAGGCACACACACACAAGCAATCCAAGCAATGTGCACACACAATCAAGCCAAGCAATCAAGGATATAGCAATATGGATTATGCAATGGCAACACAAGCAATGTATATAATATGCTATGAAAGAATAATGCTTGCACAAAAGTAAAGAGAATAGAGTTGAGAGAAATTGGATCAAACGCTAACACAAAGATTTGTTTCGAGGTTCGAGTACCCAACTCTACATCCCCACCTACACCACCGTGTAGGATTTCCCAATCCACTATAGGAGTACCAAACTCCTCTCTCAACCTTTACAAAGCCACCGAGGCTATACAACCACAATCCACCTCTACCGAAGAGGGATAAGGCCCGTAGCCAATACAAACACAATCACCTCTACCGAAGAGGGATCCAACCACAATACCACCTCCGATCAACCTCTACCAAAGAGGGATACAACAAAAGTAAGGAGGGTTTACAATTTAGAGGCTTAACCTCAAACACTTCTCTTTTTCTCTCTTTTCTTTTCCACAAAAACAAGATCCTAAATAGATTAGGATAGGTGATAGCTCAAGTGTGGAAAACTAGGTGTTTGGAAAACAAGCAACAAAGAAAAACACTTAGAAAAATTCTTGCAAAAGATATAGAATGAAAACCAAGACAAATTTCCCAAAATCCTCTTTTCTTTGATTTTTCCAAAAACCTAAAAACAATAAAGATGAAATCTTTTTAGCACAAAAACTATTTTGAAAACTTGTTTAATCATTAGAGAAACACTGAAATTTTTCTTCTTGAAAACCTTGGCCAAAAACCCAAAGAGATGGGGTTTATATAGGCCCAATACAAAACTAGCCGTTAGAGCTGAGTTGGCAGCTCTGACAGGCAACGGTCGACAGGCCCGGTCGACCGCCAATGGTCAGAAATATGACCGTTGGGTAACTGCGGTCGACCGGCCCGGTCGACCGAAACAAACAGAGAGCAGAACTCTCAGACCCGGTCGACCGTCCGGGTCGACCGTTCCGAAGGCTCCAAACGTGCACAGATTTGTGCACGTCGGTCGACCGGCCCGGTCGACCGACCTCAGCCTTAGTCGACTAGTCAGGCTACTAGTCGACTTGGTTGAAACCTGGAACAAAAACTGGGTCAGAAAAACTGGGAAAATATTTTATAAAAATCTTTTATTCTTTTCTAAAAATCCCATAAAATAGTTTTTATCATTTTATATGGAAACACAAACTTGTGATAAAAATTTCAAGACATATATCAATCATATCAATTCATTTTTGAGTCTTGCAAATTTTATCAAAACAAAACTTGTATTTTTATCAAACTTGATTTTTCAACACATGAATAGGGATATCAAAATAAGTTTGTCTAGCAAGTTAAACCATGTATGTATATCTAGAATACATCTAATATACATAGAAACAAAGTAAACTTATTTTGATCTACTATTAATGAAAACCAAATGCAAAACATGAAAACGTGTGTGTTTGTGCACTTGAGCATATCAACTATACTAAACTTTACAAATTGGATCTAAACACACTAACTAAATTATGGATACCTAAGTCTTCTTGATGATCTTCATTTTCAAGTAGACTTGCTCCAAAACTCCATCCATGGGTTAGGCAATGTGTGATCTTAACGCTTTGGCCCTGGAATCATCATGAAAAGCTTCTAAACACCTTGTTGAAGCTAATCACCAACTAATATCTTGGTTAATGATCTGAAACTTAAACAACACAAGATTATTAGTAAACATAACTACATGAGTTAATCATCATCAAAACTAGAGTGGAAGGCCTTTGGGCCAACAATCTCCCCCTTTTTGATGATGACAAAACTCATGGAGTTATATATGCATGGATTAAAGTTAAGCTTCAAAGAAGCTCCCCCTTAACTCATGCATAAACAAATAAATAAAATATATGCAATGAATGTACATAAACATGTATGCATCAATATGCATAAAACACAAACACATGTTCTAGAAGCTCTAGTTATCAATTAAATTAATAAAGCATTAACAACAAAAATACTAGATGCTCTAGATACCAATAAAAAACTTAATACTTACCAATAAAACTTAATATATACAAAAACATAAGTATGCATATATAAAAACATGTTAAACTCTCAAATAATTCTCCCCCTTTTTGTCAATCATCAGCAAAGGGGTAAACAAAGTAAAATCAAATCAAACAAATTTTTCTCCCCCTTTTTGTCAAACAAAAAGATCAAGAAGGGGTTAAACAATCCAAACAATAAAATGAGGGGTAAAAATCTTGCTCCCCTTTTAAGTCAATCAAAACAATAAAACAATGTTCTCCCCCTTTTGTCTAAAACAAAAAACAAGGTCAATAAGGGGTGACTATAAACAACATGATATCAATAGATAAATATGTCAATGAAGCATCTTGATATCAATAAACAAAGATCAATAGATGTTATATGCTATATACATTCATGAAGAGGAAGACGCTAAGTTAGCTTCCCTACACATATGCATTACATGAAAGAGGGATGTTAAGCCCTAATTCACATAACACACATTATATAATGAATAAGAGGAGATGTGAAGCTCCCCCTACACACGTGTACCACATAACGAAGAGATGTTAAGCTCTTCAATACAAGATACACTCATCATGAATCTATATGCATATAGTCAATACAAATCAAAACTTTTGTATTTTTCTTAAAAAAATTTAGATACCAATTTTAAGTAAAAACACATGAAACATCTTGATATCAATTGAAATTAAACATAATAAATTTTGAATGTCTAAATAAAATTTTGATACCAATTGTAAATAATTTTCATACTAAACATATGATACCAATATGAAATTTTCAATCATAAAGTAAGGGAGTGGGAAACAAATACCAATTGAAGAATCACCAATTGAAAGACAAAATTAAATTTTCTCCCCCTTTATGAAATACCAACTAAAAAGATGCATGGGCTTGATACCAATTTAAAAGTAATCAATTGAAACAAAATTGAAGCTCAAGCACTAGCATAAACAAGATTTTGTGAAAAATTTATATCTTAAGCACAAATAAAAGTGTATGAAATAGAATGAGTACCAATCACCAATAGATGATACCAATTGAAAATATACATACACAATAAACATATGAGTATACAAAAAGGATCAAAATGATACCAATTGAAAGAGTTCAATGATACCAATTGACATGGCAATAAGTTCAAGTGTATACATCATATTACTATACCTCCCAATCAAGGTTCAAGTTTTAAATGATTTTCATTTTAAAGCATACAAGACCATGATCTCCCATTCATCCGCCCATGGAAGGTAGGGGTTTTCAAAAATAGATTTGAAAATAAGCTTTGTTTGAAAATCACTACCATAATGAAGAATACCGCAACTAGTTAAATGGAAAATCTTTTAAACTAGTACGAAATCCTTCAAGCAAGGAATAAAACAAAATTGTTTTTCATGAAACATGAAATCCACATGATATCAAACACTCAAGTCAATTAAGCATAAATATAACTCATGAAAACAAAACATGAGAAAGCAATAAATATGAGTGTACAAATAAAGTGTGAATATCATAATCACGAAAATATGGGCAATTAAGCTCAATTAATTCCTAGAACATTGAAAACACGAAAATCATCAAAACTTATTTAATCTTCATGGCATATGTATGTCTAATACAAACTAAAGTATACATACATATCCAAAACACAACGAGTCCACTATTTATATATGCATGAAGGCACGTGGCTCAAAAAGATAAACATGTATATCTAATAGTTTGGACAAGATAGACATATACATGAAATTAAACACAAAATCAAGAAAAACTAAATCTTCATCAAAACGAATTTCATTTCAAGGTATATGTATGCATTGTCAACATAATAAGTATACATACATATCCCTAAACACAATTGAGTCCATATATAGATTTGTATGAAAGGCAAATGACTCAAGGAGTATACATGTATATCTTAAAGTTTGGCAATACAAACATATACATGAAGTGAAAACTCATAAAACAAATTCAAAAATAGGAATACAAGTTTAAAATGTATGAATCATCAAAACTAGACTATACTAGCACATGTAATGGGTTCAAATAAGCATTCAGCTCAAACATATATAGATTTATTTGTGGCCCACTATATGAACAAGTATAAATCTTAGTCTTAATGAAAACTAACATCTAAACAAGTAATCTTAACAAGAAGCATCAAAACACAATATAGAAATCATCATGATAGAACTAAAACATGATTACTATGAAAATTCACATGTATTAGATTCATGATGTACATTATAGCTTAAACAAAAGTGAGAACACTAAGAATGGGTTCATACAAGCATGTGTGTCTCAAATACTATATATGTATGTCAAGGATCTAATAATCATGACATTTACATACTAATCCAATAACAATGAAACATGCTATAAAACATCAAAGATATGAAATACAAAACATATATGATCAATGTGTACATGCATGTGCATTAGATCTAGGTCATACAAATTAGTTTAAACAAGGTGAAAACACAAAAATATAAGTCCATATAAAACATGGATGTTTCAACCAACTAATAAGTATAACACTAATCTAATTATCATGGCATATTCAAGATGATCACTAAACATCAAATCATACTATGAAAGATAAACATGGAAAGCATGTAAACATAAGGAGTTAGAGATTCGATACCAAAAACCAATGAGAGCACCGCTCTATTTCTCCAAAACAAAGGTGGTCCTCTCCACCAAATCTTTACCTTGAAAGTGATGCATCCATTTGATTTCCTTTAAGTCCGGAACGCATCCACTCCAAGGTGTCATCACTCTCACGTCATGTGAGAGCCCACACCTACATCAAAAACAATAGGAGGGGTGGTCTTTGGTACCCACATCTTGTTGGGTCCATGGGGGTTAGTCCCTTCTCTAACCCAAACAAACTTCTTTGCTAAATTCTCAACATGTAAACGATCATAGCAAAATTTAGCAAGATGGCCTTTTCGGCCACAATGTATACATGTGTACACATGAGCATACATGTGTTGATGGTGTCCGTGTGGAGCATGTGTATGCCGTGGAGGGTGTGCATGCATAAAAGTTGGAACTTGTTTCTTACGAACCAAGGTTTCCAAGCGTGTATGGTTCATGGCACATTGGCTCATAGTGGAGCCCAAACAATCCATTTTCTTCTTCAACATGTTTATATCATTTTTAATCATAGAAGAAGTGGTACATGCATTAGGTAGAGTAGATGAAGAAGCTACACTAGCATGGCAAACATGTGCATTAATTTTATTTTGCAAAACTTCATTTTTCTTTAAACAAATTTCTAAATCCTTTGAAATAGAATCAATTTTTATTTTCAAAGAATTATTTTCTTTTACAACAAAATCAACTTTAGAAGATAAATTTTCATTTTTCTTCAAAATAGCATGGCAATCATTTTTAGATTTAAAAAATCATTTTCTTTTAGTGCAAGGTCTAATTTAGATCTTAATGAATCCCTTTCATTATAGACCTCAACCTTCTCTTGCAAAACACAATCAAGTCTAGAATGCAAACTTTTATTTTTTTTTCAATTTCTAGACTTTTCTTTTTCAAAATCTTATAATTTTCTATTAACTTTTCACACACAATGGATAGTTCTTCATTCAAAGCATGGGAGTCAACATAATCATTTGAAGAACTAGCACAATCATTACTATCTAGTTGAGTTTCCGAGTGTACCTCAAGGGAGTCATTCCCTTGGACCATATAGCATTGTTGTGGTTCGGATTCTCCACTAGATTCTTCCTCTTCTTGGATTTGTACTTGAAGCTCGGAGGTGGTGGTTGTTGTCAACAAATTCCACACTACAAAAGCGGAATCAATGTTAGAAACACGCAAAAGATAATCTTTAGATAATGTGCTTCTAATGGCCTCTAGGGCTTGTGCATTGGCCCCTATATGATTGCGATCACTAAGAAAGGATTCCTTGGTAATAGCAAGATAAACTTTATGACCTAGGGTTTGTAAATAAACAATCATCCTAATTTTCCAAACATGAATGTTGGAAGGGTCAAACATAGGTGGGGTCATGAAAGCCATGGTAAACTATATGAGTGTGCAAACAAGCAAATGCAAACAAGATAAGCCTAAAAAGAGGATCTTTAACTCTAGGTTGTTAGACCCAAAATCAGAGCACTTGGCTCTGATACAATTGAAAAGGGAACACCTAGAGGGGGGGTGAATAGGTGTTAGTGCTAATCTAAAACTAATTACAAAACTAAGTGCGCTAAATGCGGAAGCTAATGCAAATGTTGCACAAACTAATACAATACAACAAGTGTAGCCGAATTCCCCTTGCGAGGCTCTGGACTAACTCCTCTCGATTCCCCTTGAAATGGGTTGAGGCACTATGTGAAGCTCTTGTTGGATGAGTATAAGTTAGGCACACACACACAAGCAATCCAAGCAATGTGCACACACAATCAAGCCAAGCAATCAAGGATATAGCAATATGGATTATGCAATGGCAACACAAGCAATGTATATAATATGCTATGAAAGAATAATGCTTGCACAAAAGTAAAGAGAATAGAGTTGAGAGAAATTGGATCAAACGCTAACACAAAGATTTGTTTCGAAGTTCGAGTACCCAACTCTACATCCCCACCTACACCACCGTGTAGGATTTCCCAATCCACTATAGGAGTACCAAACTCCTCTCTCAACCTTTACAAAGCCACCGAGGCTATACAACCACAATCCACCTCTACCGAAGAGGGATAAAGCCCGTAGCCAATACAAACACAATCACCTCTACCGAAGAGGGATCCAACCACAATACCACTCCGATCAACCTCTACCAAAGAGGGATACAACAAAAGCAAGGAGGGTTTACAATTTAGAGGCTTAACCTCAAACACTTCTCTTTTTCTCTCTTTTTTTTTTCACAAAAACAAGATCCTAAATAGATTAGGATAGGTGATAGCTCAAGTGTGGAAAACTAGGTGTTTGGAAAACAAGCAACAAAGAAAAACACTTGGAAAAATTCTTGCAAAAGATATAAAATGAAAACCAAGACAAATTCCCAAAATCCTCTTTTCTTTGATTTTTCCAAAAACCTAAAAACAATAAAGATGAAATCTTTTTAGCATAAAAACTATTTTGAAAACTTGTTTAATCATTAGAGAAACACTGAAATTTTTCTTCTTGAAAACCTTGGCCAAAAACCCAAAGAGATGGGGTTTATATAGGCCCAATACAAAACTAGCCGTTAGAGCTGAGTTGGCAGCTCTGACAGGCAACGGTCGACCGCCAACGGTCAGAAATATGACCGTTGGGCAACTGCGGTCGACCGGCCCGGTCGACCGAAACAAACAGAGAGCAGAGCTCTCAGACCCGGTCGACCGTCCGGGTCGACCGTCCCAAAGGCTCCAAACGTGCACAGATTTGTGCACGTCGGTCGACCGGCCCGGTCGACCGACCTCAGCCTTAGTCGACTAGTCAGGCTACTAGTCGACTTGGTTGAAGCCTGGAACAAAACTGGGTCAGAAAAACTGGAAAAATATTTTATAAAAATCTTTTATTCTTTTCTAAAAATCCCATAAAATAGTTTTTTATCATTTTATATGGAAACACAAACTTGTGATATAAATTTCAAGACATATATCAATCATATCAATTCATTTTTGAGTCTTGTAAATTTTATCAAAAACAAAACTTGTATTTTTATCAAACTTGATTTTTCAACACATGAATAGGGATATCAAAATAAGTTTGTCTAGCAAGTTAAACCATGTATGTATATCTAGAATACATCTAATATACATAGAAACAAAGTAAACTTGTTTTGATCTACTATTCATGAAAACCAAATCCAAAACATGAAAACGTGTGTGTTTGTGCACTTGAGCATATCAACTATACTAAACTTTACAAATTGGATCTAAACACACTAACTAAACTATGGATACCTAAGTCTTCTTGATGATCTTCATCTTCAAGTAGACTTGCTCCAAAACTCCATCCATGGGCTAGGCAATGTGTGATCTTGACGCTTTGGCCCTGGAATCATCACGAAAATCTTCTAAACACCTTGTTGAAGCTAATCACCAACTAATATCTTGGTTAATGATCTGAAACTTAAACAACACAAGATTATTAGTAAACATAACTACATGAGTTAATCATCATCAAAACTAGAGTGGAAGGCCTTTGGGCCAACAAATTCCAAAATATGTTTTATTAAAAATACCAAAACATAAAACACATGAATAAGTGAGTCAAAACTAAATTTGTCTAAGAAATTAAGCATGTATGTATATAGAACAAATCATATATACATTAAACCATGTAAACTTGTTTTGATCTATCTATTCATGAAAACCAAGATTGGTTAAACCTAAAACCGAAAAACTAAAAACCAATATTCAAAACATGAAACGTGTGTGTTGTAAACTTGAGCATTATCATACTATTCTAATCTTTACAATTTGGATCTAAACACAAAACTAAACTATGGTACCGAAGTCTTCTTGTAGAGCGCAATCTCCAAGCCGACTCGATCCAAAACTCCTTGATCGAGCAAGTGCTATATGTGATCTTTGACGCTCGGGCTCTTGAATCAACATGTGAAAGATGTGTGGAAGCTTTCACCAACTAATAACTTGATTAATGATCTGAAACTAAAATCACAAGATTATTAGTACACATAACTACATGAGTTAATCATCATCAAAACTAGAGTGGAAGGCCTTTGGGCCAACACTATCAGCCCACCATCATCAAAAGGACATCGGTTTATCTTAGCCATAACCGATTACTTCTCCAAATGGGCTGAGGCCATTCCTTTGAAGGAGGTAAAGTCATTTGATGTGATCAAATTCGTCAAACATCACGTCATTTACCGTTTTGGGTACCTCGGTGAATCGTCCATGACAATGGGCCCCAGTTCATCAGTCAGGCTTTCCAAAGGTTCTGCACTAAGTACAGAATCCAGAGTGTGTCCTCAACGGTATACTACCCCGCTGCTAATGGTCTCGCAGAAACTTTCAACAAAACCATTGGCAAACTTCTCAAGAAATTCGTCTCGAAAAGTCAGCGTGACTGGGACGATAAATTAGGCGAATGCTTATGGGCCTATTGCACAACTGTTCGAACCCCAACTAAAGCTACGCCATTTTCTTTGGTATATGGGTGTGAAGCCGTTCTTCCACTAGAAATCCAAATCCCATCTCTACGCGTCGCCTTGACGGCGGAGATGACAAATGAGGAGAAGCATCGACAACGACTCTAAGAATTGGAGGCCTTAGATGATAAACGTCTGCAGGCCCAACAACAAATCGAGCTCTACCAAGCCCGGATTACCAGAGTCTTCAACAAGAAAGTTAAAGTGCGAACTTTCAAGAAAGGTGACCTTGTCTTAGCCGTCAGAAGACCTATGGTGATGACACATAAGACAAAAGGAAAATTCCAACCCAAATAGGAAGGGCCATTTGTAGTAGAGTCAGTCTACTCAAATGGATCATATCGCCTCATAACTTCAAATGGCGATACACTCATGATGTCGATTAATGGCAGGTTCCTGAAGAAGTACTATCCTTAATAGTACTCCTCCTCTGATCAAGTTAAAATTACACCTCTGATCAAAGCTTCAGATCTAAGAAAAGTTTCTTTCCTTCATCAGGTCACAACCCGGTAGATCGGTGACGAACTAATCGGGCACTGACTGTACCGTGATATATGATGTAAATATTGATAAAGAAACGAAAGGCGAAACTTGGGTTTTTAATATTGCTCTCTTCATTAACGTCCGGCCCCTCCGACGGCTAAGGGAAGAGGAAAATGTTGGCTTCTAAGCCCAACATAATTCTTCGATAACTCACCATGCTGAGGGGAATAGTATGGCTAGCCCAACTCAAACGGTAGTTGGTAAAGGCACCTCAAATCCGTTGATAGCTGAGGATTTGCTAAAAATCCTAAGTGGACTAGCTCCACCCTCTCCTCTAAAATCCCTTACCAATTCTCATACACAGAATGGTAGGTCTACAAAATACAATCATTGCTACGTTAACACTATACCTCTGGTAATGAAAATTTTCAATACTCCCCATTGAGTACAAACCTTACTTGTCAACCCTATATGGAGTAGCAAGCCTTCAAATTTGTCAGGTTAACACTATACCTCTGGCATTTCAAACTCCACTTGTCACTCTCCTTTATAGAATGGCAAGTCCTCAGATTGCTCTTATCATGAGTCAATTTTTGTCAAGTTAATATCACACCTCTGACAAATTACTGTTAAGTTTAACATTACACTTCTAACAGTAATCAAGTTGCTGCCAAGTTCAATATTATACCTCTGACAGTCATTTTCCTTCAGACTTCCATATCGAAGCTGAAATGAACGATGCTAAGTTTAACACCACACCTCTAGCGTCTAAGTCATTGCTAAGTTTAACAATACACTTATGGCCATGACTTTTCCTCAGACTTTCTTGTCAAAGTCGAGATGACCAATGCTAAGTTCAAAATTACACCTCTAGCATTACCCTCACTGCCAAGTTAAACATTACACCTATGACAGTGATACTTTCAGTTTTCCCAAATGAAGCTGGAACATTCTTGAGTTAGGTTAATATCACACCTCTGACTCACACCCTTGTCGAGTTAACATCACACTTCTGACAAGATTGAATTCAACCCGTTAAGTTAATATCACACCTCTAATGGTAAAGATTTTCCTAGATCCCCCGCGAATCTAGTCTCACTTGTTATTCTCGTCAACAGAATAACAAAACTACCTAAAAATATTGTTAGGTTAACATTACACCATTAACAGTGTTTTTCATTAAATCCCCCGACTGATCTTAATCAAGTTAATCACAAACCTCTGATAAAAGTTTATCCTCCCTGGGGGTACAGATTCCACCTGTCACTCTCTTTCATAGATTGGCAGTTCCATAAAATTCTTGTCAAGTTAATATTACACCTCTGACAATACTATTGAATTTCCTGACACAGGATTTTTCTACAGACTTTGACTTGTTAAGATTATTATCATATTTTTAGTAAGTCAAAGACCCTTTACTTCTATTCGTCCGACTTCCAATGCAAAAAAAAAAGTTCACGACAATAGAAGGAGACAAAAAGAAAAGTGTCGCTTTTATTTATATCCAGGCATATGAAAGTGTTACAAAACGCTTTCTTATACAATAAGATTGAGTGTTACAATAAAGGAGTACAAAGAAGTCCCTCTCTCTCAAAGGTTGCACTCACTCCTTGAAGCTGCTCACAACTCCAAGTACAAGATGTTTTGAAGGGCGCCAAAGTAGAGCCGAACACTGTGGTGACGATCGGAAGCTGATTACACCATGATGCATGACGTAAACATCGAAAGAACCCATCGTTGACCAAGAACAATGGTGTTTATTGAGATCGGAATGCAGCAGGTCCTTCTGATTCCACCTGACCAACCGACGTAGGCCATGATTCTTTGTTGATGAACATCTCCACCACCAGAAAGTCATCTAATGAATATGGACTTTGTCCTCGATGTCATTTCTGGGGTAAGACTGGTGAAGGGAGGATTCGAGGCCTTACAGGTGACGTCCTCTTTCCAGTGACCTACAAGAGGACCATACCCACCACCATATCCACCGTCATACCCACTGTGACCATGGCAGGCCCAGAAGCATGACTGGTGCATCGTGTCCAATAAGGTCTCAGCGAATGTCAGATCCTCGTCTCCCAAAAACAGGAGCCATGACTTCTTCTCCAATAGACGACCATCGAACAGGTTCGCTGGCCGAAATATTCTCCCCGGGGCCCAGTGAACATGCGAAAGGATGATCGAGCCTACCTGCGAGAAGGAAGAAACAATTAGAAATTCAGAATACTGAAACAGGATAGACGCGGTTATTGTTGCAATCTGCAGACGCAGGAATGATCCGCGCAGTCAGTTAAAATTCTGTTGCAACAGAAACAGACGCGATCAAAGTTGTGAACTTCAAATGCACACAGGTTTGAACGCAGTCTGGTTTTGCACCCGCGTCTAAAATATGAGACGCGAAGAGAATCAGACGCGAAAATTGCCACATCCCTGTTTGATAAACCGGGGTTGCTACATTCAAGTCTGAACCCTTCGGCCTGAGTTCTTCTAAGTCAACAGCCTCAGACGCGAGCTCTGTATGTAAGGCTCGCGGTCCAGATGCAAAGTCCGAATTCAGACTCAATCAACTCGCACCTTATCAGGGAGTCTCAAAGGCGCAACTTCCAAAAATGGGCGCACCAATCAGACTTCAAGAGAAGGTCTAGAAGATGAATCTTTTCAAGGGACAGTGAAACTGGAACTCAATTGGGTTGAAAATTTCATGGCAAATAAAGAATTCCTACCCGCAGAATAACCCTTTAAGGGTTGAACTTTCTGCATCAAGGTGTGGACATAAAGGGTGCTCAAGGAGACGCTTTTTGATCTTGAAATCACTTGACAGTGATAATCTTCTGGAGAGATTAAAGTAAAGCATGAAAGCTTTGGGTCGTCGTCGTCCATGGGGGCAAATTCCATTAAAAAAAGTCCTTGAGGGAAGAAGATGAAAATCCCTCAGAGTACTAGCTCTCGAGGGAAAGCAATTTAAGTAATGGGCTGTTAAAAGGGGGCGAGGCCTATTTATAGGCAAACCATAAAGCCTATAATTAATGGCTCACTAATCCAAACCGTCGGCCTTAATTCCCGCGCGAGTGTCAAAGCCCAATGAAAGGCTGACGCGTGGATTGTCGCTTCGGGAAGCGGCGAGGACGCAGGCCTCCAACCGCCAGTGCCGACTTGGCATTTAAAGGCATTAATGTATAAGCCCAATGAATGGCTAACGCGTGGACTGCCGCTTCGGGAAACATCAGAGAACACGAGTCCCCAATCGTCAATGCCGATTTAACATTTAAGATAAGACGCATGTAACGCCTGGGAAGTTGCACTAGACGTGGGCCCAAGAGCCGCGTCCAGAAGCTTGCACCCCTTTGTGAACTCGAAGGCGGCGTCCTTCTCATTCCTGTTAACAGAGCTGTGACCACGTCTCTCAGAGCGGTTCAGAGCCGCGTCCCCTCAGCAAAAGGGACCCATTCTGAGGTCGCGCTTTGAAGTCACATAAAATTTGAAAGCTGCGTTTTGAAACTTGTGTCCACAACAGAGAAGGCCTATGTCATTCACAGGGATTCTAGAGCTGCGTCTACATTGCGAGATGACAATTGTGTTCCTATCATAAACTCAATATAATTTGAGTTTGCACCGTGTCAAGGGCCCAGAGACCCGTTTGTACTAAGACAGTACCGCGTCCTCATATCTATGCGTCAGTTTTGAGGAGCATAAGACTGCATCCTCACTGTATCTTGAATTCTGCATCCGGATAGAATTAAGGGCTGCGTCCAGGGAGCCGCGTCCTTCCATAACCAAAGTCGCGTCCTTCGCGTAAGCTTGAATGGCGTCTCAATTAGCAGGTCAGAGTCGTGTTTCCCAGGATCGCGTCTCCACTATAAATCAGAGCCGCGCTCTGCCCAAAAACTCAGTTCAGCCTGAGTTTATTATTCATGGCTAGTCAAGGATTACAGTCAAAGACTACGGTTAGGAAATTGAAGTCATCTACAATAAAAAAAATGAAGATGGAGCAAAATTTCGAAGATCTTTATTATTTGAGTAAAAAATAATAAAAGTAATACAAACGCTCTTGATGAATAGAGTGTTCTTTTCTTTAAAAAAAAGGGGGAGGCTAATAATCTTAATTCGCCAAATAACGAATTTGTTCTCGAAGGCGATACACCTCGTGCTGACGCGCTTTCTTGGTCTCTATGAGAGCTTGGACTCGTAGCTCCTCCTCGGACAAAAATTTCTTTGCAGCCAGTTGCACTCGTAGAGATTCCAACCTGGAGGAATGAGCGGAGAGGTTTTCTTCAGCCTGCGTCTTGGCAGCTTCCAGCTCTTTCAGCTTCTTCCTGGCAGCAGCAAGCTTCTGCTCGTTGATTTCAATCAAGGCTTCTGCCTTGGCTATGGTGGCTCAAGCTGTGGCAATAACCTGCTCTGCGCTCTGTATGACGATCTCAGATTCCCTTGAATCGCCAATCAGCCGTTGGTGGTCAGCCTGGAGATGCTGGAGATGGCGGGTCTCTTCAAATATTTGTTCTTCCATCTCCTCTTACTCTTGTTCTTGAGTGGCAAGAAGCCTATTCAGAGTTGTCCGAGCTTCGTCGACTGAACCAGCGTCTTCCAGAGACTTGAGCTCTTTCAGGTCACTTCCCAATTGCTCCACCAGCATCAGGCATGCCCTAGCCTGCGAAGGACCTCCAGTATGACCAATGTTCCCGATTTGATTTTCGAGGAGTACTCGGGCAAACTCGAAAGAGCTGCCCCCAGAAAGGATGAGGTCAATACATGATCGCATGGAAGCAAAGAACTGCTGCACCATTTGACGAGCCAGTTCTTCCATGATATCATTGGCTGGAGAGAACTCTGCTGATGTGCTCCCAGATCTCCTTTCCATTACAGGGCGAGAGATGTGAATCAATTCATCTCGCGCAGGAGTAAGGCCGACCACAGGGGTACTAAGAGGGTCGCCGACACTTCTGGGACGGTTATTGTTGTAGCAGCCTCCACGGTGACTGAAGTAACAGCAAACCTGACCTCTTCAGGGTCCTCGGTCGAGGTCTGAACTGTACTGCCTTCTGGGCCAACGTTGGCCGCGACATCCTCCACCTGAGCTCCCTCAGCACTCTCTGCAAATCACCAAAACGTTAACCATGACAAGAAAAAGAAAGAAAAATTCAATGCGTCAATATCCTCTTACCAAGCGGAGAATTCGAAGATGGCGAATTCCTGGGTAGATCTTGTAGGGTTGAGGCCTCCCCAACTTCGATAGTTGCCCTCTCTTGAGGCATTTCGGTAGCAGGAGCCTCAAGGCCCTCCTCCTGGACCAACTCTTGTATCATTTTCTCGATATGAGAGGAAGTTGCAGCCTCACTGTCGACGGCCAACCCTATAGCACAAAGTTAAAAGGAAAACATAAAGACCTATCCTTAACCAAAGGAGAAACCAGGTCAAAAAGATAAAGAGAGTACCTTCAGCAGGAGTAATTGTTGCTATTGGCGACACCGTCACGGGGTCACACCCTTGTATCTCTTCCTCCGTAATATGTGAGAATTTACTCGGATCTGGAGGAGCGGGTTCATCGCCAAAATCGACTTCATCACCCGAAGAATATTCATACTCTCCGGACGAGGAAGACGATAGTGCAACACAAGAGGCCTCGGCAATCGAGACCTTACCACCAAGTACAACGGTAGTAGGGCTGGGATCAACTACCCGCGAGCTGGGCATCAATACAGTAGGAGATCCAGGCTGTTGCACCTCATCCCTCCTCTCTTGAACTGAAGAAGACCCTGGCTGAGTTGAGACCCCCGGATTCTCAACATCATCCCTTCCTATCAGGTCAACCTCGAGTTGCTCAGCCTCATCAGTGGTAGTGGGTTCATCTACAAGCTCCCCTTCTTCTAAGATCACGGGGCCCCTGCTGCGTAGTCCACGAGGACGGCGAAGGGGGATTTCTTCTTCCTCCTCCTCTTCCTCCCTCTGTTCCTCAACACTAGAAGGGACAGCTTCGGGCATTGAAGATACAGCTTCCGAGTCTCCCTGGTCTTCTTTGGAGCAGGCTTACTTTGGGAAGTAGAGCCCGGGGACGCTTGGGCACAGCCCGTCGACACTTTCTAGCAGGCTGCTCCTTGGGTGCTGCCGCTCTTGGTTCCACCCCGGTTTCCCCTCTAGCCTCTTTCTTGGCTGCCTGATATTCCTTTATGCCTCGCATGCGTCTGTTGGATGCCAATTTATTCTCATAAGACGCATTGATGCTCTTGATACATGAATGATGTATTGAGTAGTCAGGCATCTTGCTAGCCTGAAAATATCAAGTGCAGAAACCGAGGCTTGTGTAGCAGTGGGCGTCTGGTGAGGCAAGCGGAAAATAGCGTTTGTCCCTCCAGCCACACTGTAGTACCAGGCCCGAGCACCTTCAAACAAATTCCCACTGAAGGAGAGCTTGGCGTTGAGATTGCCGACATACAGTTGGTCATAACCAAATTGTCGGGCAAAACGGTTCAGCATATAGGGCTCAATTGTACATGGGTTCCCTTGCCGAAAGAGCAGATACCCAGGCCGAATATTAATCAGCCACCAGAAGACTCCCGATGGCAGTCTTGTGAAGTTGTCCGGTCCCACCAGGTCAGCAAATTTATCCCCGTAAGATGCACCAGTAATCTCGGGGAAGCAACGGTCGAGCTGGTAGTTCGAAGCGTTCAGAATACATTTCCGAACATAGAACATATAGTAATGGGACCAACTCGAGCTCTCCAGCCTCTGTACAAAAGGGACAAACCCCTCGGATTGAGACACCGGCGTCATCAGGGAAGGGCAATGCATGATGTACCAAGCCATCAGGTACGTATATGGAAGCTCAATCCTGGTGTTGGGGATCTTCATTTTCAGCCTCCCCTCCGAGTCAACCTCTTGTCGACCTTTGGAGTCGACGACAGCCTCCACTTTACACAGGCTCTAAACCAGAGCCCGTAATCCACTTTGGATTCCGGCCACCATTACCGGAAGGAGAGCGATGGACCTGCCATAGGCCAACAAGACTGCCGAATACACCACATCAGCAACAATCACTTCATGCGGCAGTGTCGGCACTACGCAGCGCTTCAGCCACAGCATAAGGAAGCCCGCCAGTAGCGCCCGGTCAGAAATGGGTACCCGAGCTTGATGATGAAAACTTTCAAAAACCGTGTCAGGTTTGAAAGTGTCTTCATTCGACTCTGTGGTATAAGAACTCACAGAGGCATCAATCCTCTCCGCGATTTCCTCGTCGGTGCTAGGGGCCAGAATGGTCACTGAGTGATCTTTCTCAACTATACCATTAAACAGGTAGCTCGCCCAAGACATCTGCTTAACTCCCCTGGTTCTCTAGGAGGTTATTTGACCGCAGATATGGAAGTGACACAGCACTTCCCAGTAGGTCTCATATACCTGAGGGCACTCTTTCTTCAAGAGATGAAGCTCCTCAGAAGTTGGGACATATTCTTCATAAGGGGCATCTCCCATAACCAGCCTCGAAACTTCATACAGTTCATGGAGGGCGAGCCTCATCTCTCCGATTGGGGTGAAGAATGTCCCCGTCAATGGGTTGTAGTGCTCCAAGATCCCGTAGAAATTATGAAAACTTTGCGGGATGCCATACTGCACAGCCCTGACCGCCTGATACAACCCCAACTGCTCCAGCAGAGCTCCGAGTTCGACGAGGACGAATCCCACCATCTTGCCCCACCAGGACTTGTCGGAAGCATGAACCCACCCGAGTGGGCAGAAGTCAACGGGAAAATCGCCCCCTACCTTCATGAACCGGTTGATGAAGGTAGTGCTGAGCCGAGAGGTTTCCCCTCTTGGATACTCATGTCTGACCAATCCGGAAAATAAACCGAAAATCTCCTTCCCGTGACCGCCAGAGTGTACGTTTTTGGTGCCTAGTATGCCGAGAGAGACATCTGAGATAGGTCGAGCAAGATCCCATTCCATTGCACGATGAATGGACATGTGCTGGAGATAGGACAAGGGATACATCCTCTCCATATTGGGAAGAAAAAATTTCCTATTCCCTATCTGGCGAAGCCACTTGTAATCGCTATCATGCAAGGCACTGCTGTCCTCGTCAATGCCATCGCCAAAAAAGAAGACAGGTTTCTTTAACGGGATGCGCGAGTCCGTCTCAAACACTTCGTCGGTGATAATTTCCTGGAGGGTCTTCATGTTGGCCTTATAGATTTTCTCCTGTCGCTCCTTCGACTTATCAGTGATCACGGGAGCAGTCTTCTGCAGCACAAAGGTCAGGTTGTGGTTAGTATCACCTACGTGCACAAAGTGACACTTCTTGGAGAGGGTTGGAGGAATATCTCACTGCAAAAGAAAATAACACTTGATCAGAAATCTGAAAGAAAATGATTAAGTGTTTACAACTCAAACGCGAAAATGAACCCAGACGCGGAGATCATCAAAATCTGCGTCCAGGTCCAAAAAATCGCGAGGCTAGCATGGAGTCCGCGTTTTAAAAATCCAAGATTTATGGAAAAATTTCTAAGTATCGGACTCAGACGCGAGATTCATTTGGACCGGCGTTTGATTTCACAAGACGCAAGAATCATAGGAAATCTGCGTCTGCATCCCTCACACTTAGAAATATTCTAAGTGTTGGACCCAAAACGCAAGGCTCAATGGGGTCCTGTGTTCAACAAACAGGTACGGACTTAAGCGGATAAAAGATGCAGAGGTCATCAAACCTGCGTCTTATCCATCAACTCAAGAACCGCACCTGAAGATCAAACACGGGCATGAGCCCGCGTTAGCGGTTCACATTCAAAAGAAATTTAAGAGTTAAAAGAACTAGGTAAACCCCTTTAATGGCGAAAATCAAGTTCGATGACTTTTTATACCTGAAATAGGGGTTTCCTGCATGGAGGAACCGCCCATTTGGGTTTCAGGAACGACAGCCTTGGAAGGCGAGGCAACATGTTTAGCCTTTGGTGCCATCGTAACCGAAGATTCGATGTTAGAGATGAAAGAAACGAGGAGAACAAAGAAAGCTTCTTTCTTAAACCCTAACAGATGCAAACGAAGAAGAAGAAGAGTCTAATGATGACTCTTGAAAGACTGTTGCTTTTTATAGGCACAGCGATTCGCAGAGATACGCGGCGCTTGGCTCGACGCCTAATCTCCGTTTGACGCGTGGAAAGCGTATTAAATGCAGCGCGAAGTTCGCGCGCCAAAAAGAAGATGTCCTCTCAATTCTACAGGACACGTGGCAACATATTCACAGTACGGATTCGCATTCAACAGCCGCGTCTTCGTACCAAGAGACGCGTCCCTCCGACGGACGCACCTTCTCAACTAGGCCAAAGTTGCGTCTGCTTCACAGAGCGAAAGCCGCGTCTTTATCCCAAAAGACGTGTCCTTCCGAAGATCGCATCTTTTCAACCCGGCCAAAGTCGCATCTACCTCATGGAGTAACAGTCGCGTTGTCATCCCAAAAGATGCACCCCTATAGAAGGCGCGTCTTTAAAGCAGTATCACCCGTGCGTCCACAGAACTGGCGTGTAGTCCTTACTTCTGCAATTCAGTTCAAAAGTACACTGGCACAAGCAGACGACTGCCCACCCCTGGTTTAAAGTACACCAACGACAAACTCAAAGCATCGGGGAGGTTTAGACTGTGCATCTAGACACTCAACACGATCAGTTTTGGCGGCTTCAACGAGTTCCACAGTACACTCACGAAGGTCATACTCCAAACAAGATCAAGCCCGGAGCATTGTCAGTCCAATCATGAGAAGGGTGAATTCAGCTAGAGTCCAAAGTATTTCGAAATCCGTCTCAGCCAACTGCGGAATATCAAAAACTTTGGAGGGGGTTCTGTAGGCTGTCTAAAAAATCATTGAAGACAAGTCCTCAAAAGCAGAGTCCCAAACTCCAGACGCAGGGCTAATCATAGCCATCAAAGCAGCGCCAAGACGTGAGGATCAAAATCCGTGTCTCAGCAGCACTGTAGCACCAAGGCGCGAGGGTCGAAACCCGCGTCTCAACAGCACTGCAGCACCAAGTCGCGAGGGTCGAAACCCGCGTCTCAGCAGCACTGCAGCACCAAGGCGCGAGGGTCGACACCCGCCTCTCAGTTATAACTGCCCTTGTTATGGGGTCAATTACTGCCCATATAACGGGGAAGTTAACCCCCATTATGGAGCGTTTTAGGGGCACGTTCGCCCCTAAAACCTCTATAAATAGCCCCATTGCTATGGAGAGAGGGTCGGTCAATTAGATCAGAGAATTCAGGGAGAAGAACTTGACTTAAGAGCTTTCACAGAGAAGGAAAGAGAGTTCAACTCTTCAAGTAATTTGCTGCGTACAAGTTAATCTTTGCCTATAATCTCTTTGAGATTTCTGGTCGACAGAGCTGTGTTACTCCGTCCACCAACCGAAGAGAAGATCCCCAAAAGTTCCTGATGTTCACCCGGTCAACGGAAAACAAGACTCACTTTCCACCGCCACCTGAAGAACCCAGCATTAAACAAAGGGAGGATTCAAGACTCAATATCTTCCCTCTCTTGTAATCGGAGTATAAGTCCGTTGTAATTTTTCAATTGATTTAAAGAACTTTTACGCGAATTTTTCTCCCACCAAACACCGTATAGTTACATTCTTTCCTCCCCTTCTCTTTGTGTATGTGCGATTGTAACACAACCTTCGTGTTTACACCAAGTAAAGAATAGTCATAAAGAAACATAACATCAAGTTGGTATTGTGACCACGCGAAACTTCAGATTAGAAATTTTGGGAAATACAATACATATCTCAGCAGAATGACGAAGACTTGTTCAAATTCAAAAGCAGGGCAGCTTCTGAGTAGATGGCACGAAGCAAGCAATGGCTTTCAATTGATGAGAGGCTACAATAGTACAACACAATACACGCATGTCACAACTTCCAAAATGCCTGGGCCTGCTGCCTCTTCCCTCACTCGAGTCTTTCTAGAATCTAATCCGTCAAAAACGAATACCAAACTGACCAACACAATAATATATCACGAGTGAGTAAAAATCTCAGTAACAGGAACATGCATTGATAACATGCTCAGATCTTTATCATCAACATCCCAGCCCCATCTCCTTCCTCTGGACAGGGTCTCACTTCTGTACGCTTGCAAGCTCGCTGACATGAAAGAACCCGAGACCAAGAGTTCATTTGATGGTGTCCGCTGTTTCTCTTGTGATGACTTTGCCTCGCTTGCACAACAGCTCTCATGTTTCCCCGCAAACCTTGTGAGCAGAGGGAAACTTGACCAAACCGACGTTTTCTTCACCCTGACATGATAGTTTCTGAATCTTCAGACGAGAAGAAATGTCAGCACTCGAACATCTTCTTCTCTTCCATGACAAAAAGGACTCTTGCATCTTACGTTGAAGTCACAGCTAATAACAGTTTTAACTGTTAGGATGATTTCAATTCAGATGCCAGACACAAAATTCACATGCAAAGATGAGCACGAAGCAGAGAATACTGACTCCCTCAGATACAGGACGCTTGATATCCTCTTATAATATATTATAGATAACCACAATTTTAAATAACAATAAAAAAATGAAGCTAACCAATAGAGATGATAATAAATGATAGAAGAATTCACCATGGAGTGTAAGATTCAATTGACATTGATAGAGAGGAAAATGGAGACATCCCGGGTTTGTCTTCACCCTAGTCTGTTTCCCCTTGACCAACCGTGCCAAAGCTAGTCGGAGCCCCATCATCTTCTTCATCCTCTGAATCTACTTCATCTTGATCACCTTCAGTGAGCACCAGGTCGCTGTCCTTCTCTGTGACAGACCGTTTCTCTTCCTCTTTCTGCTTCATTTTCAGTGCATTTTCCATGTCTTCCAGTGCCTCTTCAAGACATATCTCCGCTTCAATAAACTTAAGTTCCTCTTCTGCAAGTTTTTGATTCATCTCTCTTTCTTTCTCCTCCTCCTCAATCCATCTATCCAACCTATCAAATAGTGGCTTTAATTTATTCTATAGTGATGTAATTACACTCATCAATCTGCTTTCTTTCTTTGCACCTGGTGTAGATCGTCCATAGAATTCGTCAAACCCAATAGGTAAAAACTCAGCTTTCTCAGGGTCCACATCCTCCCCATCTTCCAAATGAGGCTGCCCGAATAACCTAACTCCATGTTCTTCATCCTCCACAAAATTGATCAGCCTTACCGTGGGAGTGTGAACAATAACAGGGCCTTCTGTATAAATAAGCTTTGATGGGTCTTCAGGATCAGGATCAGGCTCCTTGTTGATGAGAACAAGTTCTGGACCTTCATCTGGATGGTAAAAGGATATAATCTAGAATTTAAACAAAGATCGATCTGCTAAATATCAAACAATGAAGAAAAATAAAAAGATCATCTTGTGCAACAAACCCATTAATTAGACATCAGGTTTCAAATCAGTTGATAAATATTAGGTCAGTCCTTGCTACTCAACTAGGAATTCTGCAACAAACCCATCGATGATGAACACTAGCAGATTGCATCAAATTCAAAGATTAAACAATTGCCAGACCCTTAAATGTTCCATTCAATTGATGTTCTACATCATATAAATAAATGATTAAAAACAAACTATGACCAGATATTGATGAGGACATCAGGACATGTATTTTCTCTTTATTGTATCATTATATTTGTTCTGTATTTTAGTAGTATTTGGTGTATTAAACTTGTTTTTCAGTTGTGCCTGTAGTTGGAGGTAGCGGAAAGTTGTGTGAAGTAGTGGGTAGCTATTGGTGAGCCTATATGCGGCAAATGTATCTTGTTTTGAAAAATGAAGGATGTTTTGAAGAATTCTCACTGCTTGCTAATTCTCCTCCTCTCTTTCTTCTTTGTACTCTTCTCTATGAAATGATGATGAATGAAAAAATAAAAGCTACTCTTCCGTCACCTGCTCTTTTATCCCTGGATTTTTTTTTCTCCCTCAACAGCAGATGAAACAGTAACATCACAGTGCAACAGCATTAGAAGTAGCAGCAGAAACAATAGCAGCAGTAGTAGCAAGATAACAACAACAGCAGAGCAGCAGTTCGCAGCAACAACATCGATTCAGCAGCAGCAGCAGTTCGCAGCAGCACACAGCAGCGACAGTAGCAGAATTGCAGCAGCGTCCACCTTCTTTGCAAATTGTAAATTATATTAGTACCACACCAGAACTTGACCAACACTTACATGTCTGAAGTTGAATTGGTTTCGCCTCTTGGAGTACGATGGTGTTCTTTGTCTCAGTTTATTTCAACGCAACCTAACGCAATCTAATTATTAGTTGAACTGCACATCAGTGAATTCATCTTTAAGGTATTATGTCTATCTCATGTCATCCACCATATCATGAGATGTGTGATTCTGCAAATCTTGTGATTGCTTTTCTTTGATATTGAGACTAGAACTTGTTATGCATGATATAGCTATTGTAATTAGATTTCATTGAGATTAAAAATGTTCAAACTAAGCATGCAATACTCTGTTTAAGCCCATCTGTTTGACATTGCTAGTTTTGAATTGCTTTCCAGCCGAAGATCTTTTTATTTGGTGAAATGTGGCGAGTTCGATCATATCACCGATTCCCTACATGGCACGCAACCCACCGTTTCACATCAGTTTGGTATCAGAGCATGATTCTAGTTTAGAAATTTCCAATCATGTATGTGCTAAATTGCATCCAATAGATGTTAGAAATGTATCATTGCATGTAGAATCATCAATATGGACACCAACTCCAAAATTTTCCAAAAGATAGACGACATTTTGAGTTGCATAACTAGGTTGGATCAAGCATTCAAGTCCACCTCTTATCATCCTGCAATCTAGGGTAACAAGTATCAGGGTTATGGGCATGTTGCGATTAACTGTCCAAGTCCAGTCAAAATAACTAAAGTTAAGGAACCATCTGTTACAAATTCAGAGTCCCTTCCTTTTTTGCTGCCAACTCCTAGTGTCGTTATATGCCCTAGTCGTCAGCACCTTCTGAAAAGCACCTAGAGGGGGGGTGAATAGGTGTTAATACTAATCTAATGATCTTTTTAAACAAGTATGAATAAATGATGCAACGGTCACTCAAAACAAGAAATTGAAGCCGAATTCCCCGTGAAGGGCTCTAGAACTTCTCCTCTTGATTCCTCTAAATTATGAGTTGAGGCGCGTAATTGCTTTCTTTTTGTGATGAGTAAAGACCGAGAAATGCAAGAAATGATATGGATGCAATATTGAAGTGCACACAAGATATATCACAAGAAGAAATGTAAAGCAATAAAGAGTAGTAAAGAATGGAAATCAATCGTAAACACAAAGGATTTGTTTCGAAGTTCGAGCCACCGCTCTACTCCCCGCCTTCACCGCCGTGAAGGGTTTCCACTATGTCCACCGAGGAATTACAAAGGTCTACCAAAGACCGGAGTACCGAACTCCACCAATTACACTCCTCTACCGAAGAGGGATCACACCACAAGAAGGAACAAGTAGCAAGGTGATCAACAAAGGATCACAAACTTCTCTCTTTTACAACTTCCTTAAAGAATGAGGAGGATTTTTGGCTCAAGAAGTGTAGTAAGAAAACAAATTCAGTTGTGAAGAAAAATTGCTTGAAAAACAACTGAAAATAATTAACCAAGAATTGCACAAGAGAATTGAATGCTTTGAAAAAACTTTTCTTTTGAAACTTGAAAACAATAGGTATTTTCCTTGTTTTTTGCAAGCGACCAATCCCCTCTATTTATAGGGATTAGAGGAAATCTAAATATGATTAAACCTAGCTTATTAGGTCAGAAAATAACCCCCAAAGTTTCAGAACTAGCTGCCACACGAATCCCAACCAAATCCAAGGGAGAAATCTCTGAAAACTAGCCGTTATGGCTGCTGGCGGCTGTCGGTCGACTGGCCCGGTCGACTGACAGTCCAATTGGCAAAGTAGCCGTTGGACTCGGTCGACCGGTCGGTCGACCGGCAGCCAAAGAAAATTTTCACTTTGTACTGTCGGTCGACTGACCCGGTCGACCGACCAAAAACAGAGAGCAAGGTGCTTCCAGTCGGTCGACCGGTCGGTCGACCGACAGACGTGCACAAACATACACGCCCTGATCACAAGGCTCGGTCGACCGGCCGGTCGACCGGTCAGGCCTGGAATGGACCGGTCGACCGGCCCAGTCGACTGTCAGGCCTGAAATAGAAAACATTATAGGACATTTTTTGAACTTTGAAAATTTTCAAATTAATTTGTAAGGATATATGATTAAGTATCATGCTATAAAGGTTGGTATACATGATATAAACAAGATATAAAATTTATAAAAAATTTGAGTCATGTATAGAAATCAAAGCATGAACTTAAATCAAATACCAAAAATAAAAACCGTATTTTGGAAAGTGTGTGTGTTTTCTTGAGCCAACTTAACACAACCTCATTCTTTAACAAACTAAGTCTTACATAGGTTCTAGGTGACTACAAGGTCTTCAAGCGGGCTTCTCCATATGTGATCTTGAATAGCTTGATACTTTGAACCCGAAATGAACCAACTTGAGTCAAAACAACCTTCCTTTAGGGAAGAACACTTCATGAATCCTTAGAACCCTAAAACACACTTAAACACTAAAAAAAATGATTAGTACAAATAACTATATATGTTTTGTAATCATCAAAACTCAAAAACCAGTTGATTGTAACCTTGGGCCAATATTCTCCCCCTTTTTGATGATGACAAAACATATGAGTTATTTAAAAAAATATGGGAAAAGAGCTTGGAAGCTCCCCTCAAATCATGCTATGTATAAATGAATGGCTATATGTATAAATGAATGGCTATATACATAATAGATAGAAACTAAGAATTTTGGCATAAAAAAAGGAAGACATAGGGATACAAAACAGATTGCTCAAAATTCTTAACTCAAAACCAAAACTCAAAATGCATAACTCCAAACTAGCTTGTTATTACTTAAAAGTCAAAACTAAAAAGTAACTTGTTATAACTCAAAAGTCAAAATGCATAACTCCAAAGTGTTAAAACTCAAAATGCATAACTCCAAACTCAAAATAAGCTAACTTTTTCTCTCCCTTTATGTCATACATCAAAAAGGATAAACTTGGTTAAAAATTTCTTCAAGATTCCATAACACAAATATTCAATTCACCACAAATAAAGAAAATCTAGTATAGTCTAGTGGTTTTGTAAAAATATCGGCAAGTTGAAAATCAGTAGAAAACATAATCAATATCAATATCACCTTTCTCATAATGATCTCTAAGAAAGTGATACCGAATGTCAATGTGCTTAGTTTTACTATGTTGATTGCATTTTTAGTCATATGAATAGTACTAGTATTATCACAAAATATTTTAATATGGTCAAAATGCAAATCATAGTCAAGGAGAATATGTTTCATCCAAAGAACTTGTGCACAACAAGCTCCGGGCCGCAACATACTCCACCTCGGCGGTTGAGAGGGCTATCGAATTTTGCTTTTTGGAAGACCAAGAAACAAGACAATTACCAAGAAATTGACATGTTCCACTTGTACTCTTCCTATCCACTCTACAACCCGCATAGTCGGCATCCGAAAAAGTCGTCATGGAAAATTGTCCGGTCTTCAGATACCACAAACCCATTTCAATTGTGCCCTTAAGGTATCTAATATGCGTTTTACCGCAACCATATGGGACTCTTAGGACACGATTGAAATCGAGCACAAAGACATACATAAAACAAAATGTCGGCTACTAGTCGTTAAATACAAGCTACCAATCATTCTACGGTAAAGCTTAATATCTACACTTGTACCTTGTCATCCTTGTCAAGTTTAGTGGTAGTTGCCATGGAGTTTTGCTTGTTTTAGCCCCTTCAAGCCCAAATCTCTTGATTAGTTCCTTCGTGTACTTGGCTTGATTGATGAAGATCCCATCCTTCGTTTGCTTGATTTGGAGTCCAAGGAAGTACTTAAGCTCACCCATCATAGACATCTCGAATTCTTCCTTCATGCATGATTCAAAAGCTTGGCAAAGATTTTCATTAGTAGAACCAAATATGATATAATCCACATAAATTTGAACTATAAGTATATCATTTTCAACATATTTTGTAAACAAAGTAGTATCTATTTGGCAAAGATTTTCATTAGTAGAACCAAATATGATATCATCCACAAATTTGAACTATAAGTATATCATTTTCAACATGTTTTGTTAACAAAGTAGTATCTATTTTTCCTTTCTTAAAACCATTAGAAATTAGAAAAAAGGAAAGTCTTTCATACCAAGCCCTAGGGGCTTGTTTTAAACCATAAAGAACTTTGTCAAGTTTGAAAACAAAATCCGGATGTGTATGATCAACAAAACCGAGGGGTTGTTCAACATACACCTCCTCTTCAATAAATCCATTTAAGAAAGCACTTTTTTACATCCATTTGAAAAAGCTTAAAATCTTTATAAGTAAGCAAATGCAAGTGTCATCCGTATGGCTTCAAGCCGTGCTACGGGTGCAAAAGTTTCCTCAAAATTGATATCTTCGAGTTGAGTGTAACCTTGGGCAACTAACCTAGCTTATTCCTAATAACATTTCTTGACTCATCCAACTTGTTCTTAAAGATCCACTTAGTACCAATTGTTGGTCTATCGTGGGGCCTAGGAACAAGATGCCAAACTTGGTTGCGCTCGAATTGATTGAGCTCCTCTTGCATGGCTAGCAACCAATATGAGTCGCCCTCGGCTTCGAGAATGTTCTTGGGTTCAAAGTGAGAAATAAAAGCATAGTGTCCACAAAAGTCATGAAGTTTAGAACGAGTAGTTACCCTTTAGATACTTCACCTATAATAAGATCCTTGGGATGATGTGGATTGTATCTCCAAATTTTGGAAGAGGTTGAGTAGGCTCCACTTCAACTTCTTGAATTTTATTTCCTTGAGCCTCATTTTCTTGAAGTTCATTTCTTTCATCATCCTTTGGCATGTCTTCAATGGTAGGTGAGTCCTTCAAAGTAGCTCTCTCCATGTCTTCATTTAAAGAATTACTTCTAAACATTCTTAACAAACACATTAGATTCCTCAAACTTTACATGTATAGATTCTTCAATAGTCAAAGATGACTTATTGGAAACTCTATAAGCTTTACTAGTATTAGAATAAAACAAAAATTGCTTCATAAGACTTTGCATCAAATTTACCTAAATTGTCTTTAGTATTCAAAACAAAACATTTACAACCGAAAACCTTAAAGTAAGAAACATTTGGCTTTCTAGAAAAATAGATCTCAAAAGTATTTTTGAAGTTTTTGCATAAGAAAACTCTATTGGATATATAGCAAGATGTGTTAACGGCCTCGGCCCATAGATAATGAGGGAGACCATATTCATTTATCATTGTCCTAGCCATCTCTTGTAATGTCCGATTTTTCCTCTCAACGACTCCATTTTGTTGTGGAGTTCTAGGACAAGATAGTTCATGCTTAATTCCAGGTTCTTCACAAAAAGTGATAAAGGGTTGGTATTGAATTCACCACCTCTATCACTTCTTATTCT